>JAOXYM010000016.1:17326620-17337930 GCA_028567055.1 Leptatherina wallacei | reverse complement strand
TTTTTCTGTGCTCCTAAATTTTTTCATTTGGGAGCACTTGTGCTCCTAGTGAAAAAGCCAAGCGTACAGCCCTGCATTGGATATAGAGCAACTATTAGTTTCGTCTTCCAAGATCAAACTTTTATGGCTCCACTTTATTGCCAAGCAAACATGCTCATATACACTTCCTTCCAGGAAGGTGGATCATTACATAAAGACCCAGTTATTGACACGTGTAAAAAGACTCCTTGTGACTCTGACTCAGACACCAGATCAGTTGGACCAGTTTCTTTTGTCTATTTGCAGTAATTGATCTTTTGAAGTCTGAAGAGTGACTTGAACTAACAAAGTAAATAAATGACTGTAAATGTGCAACCTCAGACGAAGTGGCATGGCAACGCTCCGGGCTGCGAAACATTTCACAGATTCTGTTATGCAAGAGACGAGCAGATAAAAATCTCACCCAGCATATGCTCGTCCTGTTTGTTCATGTCTGCGAACAAATCTTGTTATGACGGGCTGCACATGGCACGTCACTTTGTGCATAGCTGCAACTCTAGAGTTGAAGATTTATGAGGTAGCTGCAGCCATTAATGTGGAAAACATCTGAATAAAAAGCTGTTTCACATGGTGTATTTACATGGACCCCACGGTCAATAATAATAATAATGAAATGAAAACTTCAAACACATGAGCCAGCTGGATATAAATTATAATCAGATAAGAGAGGCATTTTCATGATCTTTTTAATAGGAAAATATAAGTGCTTTAAACCATGTTAATATTTAATTCAATGTTTTCTTCCTCTTTTTTTTCTGTGCACACTTTAGATTAATGAAAAATAATGGGAAGGATAAAACATGTGGTAAGACAGAAGGTGGTAGTGCAGGTAAGGATGTGCTGTTTTTATTGAAAAAGAAACATCAGAAACTTAGATGTTCCCAAACCAAGAAACCATATTTCTGGAAGATTACATTCTTTGTAACAGAGAAAACCTCTTGGAAAAAACTTGTGATCTAAAAACAGTGTAATAACTGTGCAATAAAGTAGCAAAGATTTATCAGTAAAGATTCGATACATTGTGTAAACATCCCATTTATCTCTAAAGTTATGTCTACCTGGACCATTTTTGATCAAATCAGAATAATAACGCCTCATGTAAACACCTCGGTCAGATCAGACTGATCCAACTCAGCTTCATCAGAATCTTTTAATTGTGATTGAGAGGTGTAAATGCTCTGGTCATCTAAATCAACATGGAAATGTAACTGTGGATACATTGAATATCACTTCCTTTTTCTGTTTGTAATAAATTGTTTTTTTTTTCTGAGCATGCTCAAAACACGAGGGGTGGAACTATGATGGCAGCAACACTAAACTTGTTTGTGACACTTTTCTGTTGGAGTCCTTAAAGTTCAGGTTTTCTTTGTAATCATAAAACAGTATTTTATTTCTGATGTGTAAATTCCTTGAAAATGTGTGTTTCCAGCCTCCTGGTCTGCTCCTGGACAGGTCACCAAGTGGACTGAGCTGTAAAGGACCACTCTCAGTCTCTGTTGTTTCTAAGCAACAGGACACATCAGTCAATAACAACAGCTATTTCAGAAGAGGTTTGACTATTTTCAAGCCTCTGAAGAGTTCACTTGATTGTGACCACGTCATGAATTCAGTACTATTCAAAGTATTCAAAGTGTTATCCTTTGTTCTGTTCAAATTATTCCATCTAGATCGTTTAAAGCTTCACTGCGATGATCATACCTCGACTTCCTGGATAGCCTGCACATGGACACCGCAGCTATTGCCGTGGTCCACGAGAGCAGAGTCGAAGGCATCCATTAGGAGGATTCTTTGTAGGCGGGGAGTCTCTTTCCGTTCCACATTCTCCAAAAGGACCTGAGCTTTATCCACTTTGTCGCAGATTACTGTGGAAATGTCAGCTGAAATGAAACAAGCACACAAGTGCACACACACCTTGTGTGAATATCAGCAAAAAAAGAAATAAAAAGGAAAGACAAAAAAAAACAAACATGTGGAGTTGGAATTCAGTTGATATTTGAACAATTATGATCTATAAGGGTTAAGAGACAATTTCAAATGTCCAAAGCATTAAGATGAACTAGTTAGTCATATGCTTTTTTAAATTAATGACCCCCATTAATAACACTAGAACATTTCCTTTCAACTACTCATGGATGGGTTCAGTCTCACTTGCATTTTCAAGCAAGTTCAATTCAACAATGGCCTTAAGACACATTGTATATATAAGATTGTTGGCTCAGAAGGAAAAGAATGGCATTATGACAGTTTATATGATGATATCAGGCTTTAAATACGCTTTAATCAAGGAAGCATCACTGTGACAAAGTGATAAAGATGCTTTCAGTCACCAATCGGGGAAGCTCCACTACTAAAATTGTCTAGTTGAGTCAATCCCATTCACTCAATTAAATTGCTTTTTTTTAATCCAGACACATACTGTATGTGTTGGAAGAAAAAAACCCTAATATATCTCAGTGCCATTTGATTAAGAAACTACAGGCTTAATGATATATTCCTTTAATGAAGTAAGGTCTGTTTTTCACACCTCAAACTAAAGAAGAGGTCATCTTTCCTTCATACTGTTGTGTGTTGCGTTTATATGGCTGCCCATTTATGCACTGGTAGGAGTAGTTTTGTCTCTAATCGATGTGTGTGTTCTTACCGGTGTTAATGATGAACCGTATCGCATCTGCGCCTAGTGTGTCATAAAGGGGAACCACCACCATGGAGTAGGTGTAGCAAGCTAACTCTGAGATGATCCACTGCAAATCACACACAGAGCAAGCTTCATACTTTCACAGAAATTCTGGACAGATGCTTTACCTTTTTCTTACTTTACATTCAACGACAGTCAACACATTTCAACGTTCAACAAGAACCAGCCGATGCATAACAGAGAAGCTGAGAAAAACTATATTCACAATAAAGACAAATAAAGGCAGAGATGTCATGAAACGTTAAAAGAGGGGAACCTACCTCAGGTCTGTTCTGAGCAAACACACCGATGAACTGGCTGGGGTTGGGCAGGCAGCCCTGGTGAAGAAGGCCTGAGCCCAGATGCTCTGCCCGGGTTGTCACCTGTGGAACAAAACCAAACAAATATGGAGTTAAACTTTCTAAACAAAGTCTACATCAGAAATCTGCTAAATTATTTTTTAAAAAATCCACAAAAGCATGTTTGTGTTTAGCTCATATTTATTTCCCTATTGCTTCAGTAATATAATGCAATCATTATAAACCCATTTTGGGAACATCTACAGTTCTTCTTTGGAGTAATGAATGGTGAATCTATTACATTAACTATCACCCTTCCTAAAGTCAGTGCAATTGTGAAAGACAACTAGTTTCATTATTAGAGGTTTTCCACTGAATGCAAGTTTAAACCAGCCCAGATTTGTCTGCTTGCTCTGAAAATAACAGATAAGGAAACAGATAAAGAAAATAAATGGTTTCCACCCACTATTTTCTTGTTAAAAAACAAACAAAACATAATGCCACAGGTAAATGTTTATGAGGAAGTGATGTCTTGGGCAGTGTGTGGTTTTGTAACATGTTTTTCTCTGCTGGTTCATTAGAAGCTCTGATTTATTTTTCCATTTTTCTTCATTTCTTGTTGCCTGCTGTGATATATTGTGCTGTTTATAAGTCATCTGAAGGCATTTTTTATTTTAAAGTTCAGCATCCTTATTCTCCTCTTGAGACTGTGACTGTTATATTTACAAGGAGATAAAATGTCATGAACGGCACCAACCTCTTTGTAGGACAGCCACTTGTAGGGCTGGTTCGGGAGCCGTGAGCCTAAGCAAGGCCCATCACCTGTTAAACACACAGGAAAACAAAATCATCCTTCACTTTTACCATGTTTTTTTTCTAACCAAAGCCTTATCAAGCATCACTGAGCATAATAAGGAATTGAAACAACTTGGGGTTTAAATAGCAGGAATAGTCTGGGATGATAAGATCCTTAAATATCAGGACTGAAACTATAATTCAATATAATTAATTTTCCTGTGGCAACAATAATGTGAGCGGCAAAAACAATAAGGTCTGTTTCTGTGTTTTCTATTTCACTTCATAAGTTATGTAAGGAATTGGAAGATCACCAAAAAACACTCATTAATCAGTCATTTAAGAGCAAATATTTATCTTTGTTTATGGCCTGGCTTCAAGCTCAACCAGTAATTCTGACACCAAAAACTAATTTATCTAAAAAAAAGTAATGATAAATTTGTAAAACATGAGTCACGCCAAATAAAAACACACAGGAGCTGCTGAAGCTTGAGAGTTGAGTAAAAATATCTCTGCATTGTGAGTTAGTCACCCAGACCAACAAAGATGACCATCACCTTGGCAACAAGAAAAGTTATTTTGTCTCCAGCAGCAGACAGATAATTGGAGGTTTCACAGTGAGTTTACAAGACTGTCAGACTACGTGCCATCACTGCTTGCATGCCTGCAACCCTGGCTGCAAGAGAAAATGAAAAGAATCACTGAATATGTGGGTGTCCTTTTACTTCACTGTATACACTGGTTAGTATTCGTATATTTCCATTCTAACTTAATGCTTTGAGCATTCTGTGTCCTTCATTTAAATTATTTTACTACATGTTTGGCCATTCTTGAAACCCGATACAGATGTTTTATGGATACGTTTAATGAAAAATCTGATAATGTGATGCCAAGATATTAACTCTATCCATATTGGTAAGACGATGCCTGTAAATTGACTTGATGGGTTAAATAGTACCAAAAAAATGGTCTGAAAAAAGTGCAAGAAAGCGCTTCCAAGTTGTCCATGTGGAAGAGAGGCTACAGTATGATAAAAATCCTGCAGGCTTCAGCTCTTTATATTGTGGAGTTTGGAGTTATTCCCACCCCGGTCACATCCAACCAACCAGATATGTGAAGGCCTCTCTGGAAGACCTCATACATGGTCCTTGCATCATCATGGTAATGACTCAGCAGTTTGGAGGGGTCACCCATCATGGACCGCCGACCTCCATCTTCATTCTGGCGCAAAGAGAGGGGGGCAAAGAGACACAACATTAACATTTTATGGTCTAATCTGAAGAGGATTTGGATGTAATTTAGTAGAACGCATTTAAGAAACTATTTAGTTTGTTTTCTGATTATTTTGGTTCTTTCTAGATCTTATGATGGTCAGTTTCTCACATATGTTGATAATCAAAGTGAGCATTTTTATGAGGCATTATTCATGTATATGAATAACACCATATATATATATATATATATACACACTCATGTATACTCCTTAACTTTCTGACCTTAAAACTCTGCGCTCCTAACTCGTCTGATGGCACAGTGACATGTATTGTGTGCATTTCTAGAGCTGTCACTGCCCAGTAGTATCCCGCGGTTGAGAAACCCCACTATATTTCACATTTTAATAATCAATCACATTTTTTTCGTACAGCCCTTTACAATAACTAAAAGGTACTCAAAATGTTTTACAACAGAGCTATAAAACAAATACATAAACATACAATGCATAAATATGAGAGTCTTCCAGAAGTACATAAAATGGACAAAATAAGAATAATCAAATAAAATACACCTTATAACAAGACTGCCCTACTCAGAACTGAATGCTAATCTAAAAGAGTGGGTCTTCAGCTTCAATTTAAAAAGACCAGAATCAGTAGTGACACGAATGTCAGGGGGGCAGTTTGTTCCACAGTCAGGAGCAGCAACGGCAAAACAACGATCACTGCTTGTATCTCGAGCTCTGGACTTCTAGCTGACCCGAAGAACGCAGGGCCCTGCCATGATCATGGATAATTAAACTATCCAATTTATTCATCTGGGGCGCTTGCGGACTAAAATATGATTGTAAATATGTGGCAATGTGGCAACCTCACCGGCACTTCCTCCGACTGGTGCAGCAGACTGCAGGGAGGCTTGATGGGACGAGGTCTGGTTGCTAACCAGTATGCTAGCACGGCTGTCAAGGCGCCGATGCCCACCAGAGTAGACGTCGGCAGAGAGCGGAAGAACTGGCCGAGCTCATCCATCTCTGGTATCCTCAGGCCACTCATCATCTCCTGGGCCTGCATCTTCTCCATCAGGGTGGAACTCAGCTCTGCAGAGGACAGTCAGTCAGTTAAGATTGCAGAGAAATCTGCAAATGTTGTCAGAGTTATCGAAATAATTTGATCTCCTGCATTGATTACATGTGTGAATAAGCATCTAACTCCATTGGGATCTCTAAATTTAGCAAGAATAAAAAAAAAAAAAATCATTGTCAAATTGTTAAATTGATAAACTGAAACTGTCCTGGAAGAGGTTTAGAAATCTCTTCCAAGGCACCAAAGCTACTGCTAATGGATTATAAACAGAATATGGAAAAAAATAAACAGATAATATCTAAAGCAATTTACACAGTGCTGCAGTTTCCATTTTGGCTGATCTGCATAGTTTTGCAACGCAGCAGGATTTTTCCCAGATGATGTATGGGTTTGAAAAACGAAAACAAACAAAAAGAAGTAAGAGGAGGAATTGAAACAGATAAAACCACCGTCTACAACATGGTTGTTGGCTGCAGCCATAAGCCTGAAATGATTTCAGCTACTAGACACCACCACTAGACAAAAGACTCACTATTTCTCATCAGACTAATATATTAAATGACATAAGCATTAAATTCACGACTACTACAACACTATGACTGACTACAGGGGTTAAACGAAGCACAAGAAGTAAAATATGTTACTTTTAAATGCTCCAATTTAAGAATGCTGTCTCTACAAATTAAAAGAGCTGCAGACACACAGATGACACATTAGTGACATTTGTAGTGACTGAAAAGTTACTTTTAGCCAGGAAGTGGTAAAGTTGGTCCCCTTAACACTTCTACTTATGTATAGAAGCTGGCTTTCAATACAGATGTAGCTTGTGCATCGATAAAACAACACCCCCCCCACACACACACAAACAAGTTCTGAACAAGTTGGGAATTCTTACATGTCAAATTCAGATCATTCAGATCATTGTTTTATGACATTTGTCCTCACAGGTCAACAATCCCCCCAGTTTCTGTCTAAAAACATAAAAAAGGGTGGGTGAAAGGTCTGCCCCCACATTCTTACTTTTACTGTGGGTGCATGCCAGAAGAGGTTATCTACAGTGCAGCAGCAAGAACTGGTGGGACTGCAAGGAAGATAAAACACACACACACACACACACGTCACGTATACTGCTCATCAAGGCTCAGTTTCAGTCTCACATGCACGCCCCGCACACTGCAAGAGGCATAATTTAGGGGCGATGGACTGCATTGTTTACTCGAGGGTTTCCTTCCCTCCCTCAGGAAATGAGTCACAGACAGCACCACCTGATCAGACGAATAGCGCTGTGGCACTGCTCCAGCTCTCAGCCAATCAGAATCACTTCCCCTTTCTGCTGCATGCACACACACATACATACATACATACAGTCACAAAAACTAAAAGATAATTAGGCTGATGATTATAAATATCTAAGGTCATGGGAACGGTGACTTCTTGACTCACAGTATTTGTCACCTGATACACTCAATAAAAACAGTATTTTCTATCTTACTGCTTCTTTACTTGAGGGGAAATTGAACCATATGAATACCCAGTGGAAGGACAGCAAGATGCATGACTTCTAAAACTTAATGAATATAAATTCAAGACCAGTTTAAGGAAGAAGACAACAAACAAGCATGGTCTTTTCTGAAGATCCACATCAAATAAGGGCAGTGTTTCAGTGGGTTGTATGAAGCAAATGGTGATTAAAATAAGTTACTGACAGTTCAGACTTTTTAAAGACTGAGTTTGAGTTCTGAACTTTCTGTTTAGAGGTGAAATGCCTTCAAGAACCAAGAAAAGGGAGTCCAGTTAACTTTACTCAAGCTCTTAGGATTACCATGACTTGGTTGACTGAGAATCTACACCAACACTTTTAAACGTTAGAATCCAACTCCTCTGGAGCTATTAAACCCTCAATTATCATTAAAACCAGTTTCTCTGTCATAGCTATTACCCTGTTATTATTGTAAATGAACCTGACACAGTTTGCTCATTGAAAAATAGAAAAAGGGGCTAAACAAATGCACAAGGAGAAGTGTTGATATTATGAGATATAAGTAGCTCTCAAATATTGTTTGTAATGCTACCCCGTTTAATTGAAGGTTAAATTCATACTAACATTTTCAACATCTTTCCATACTGGTGCCCAACAAAACAATTTTCTACAATTTATCATAACAACCAAGCATTTCTGCTTATTGCTTGGACATTATGGCAAATACTTGAAAACATCTGTTATATGATTCATCGTATGTTTGCATCAAAGAAACAAATGCACTTCTTCATGCATTGGACAACAGCCGTGAGCCTGTGTTGTACAAAGTATGCCATAAATCAAACTATAAACCCCTTCATCAGCCCCTGAAAGGACTGAAAATGCAGCTTGGGTAAAAAATATTATAATTTACCCAAACACAACATTTTCGAACTACATTTATGAACACAAATGATCTAGATGATCGCTTTAAATGAGATCCACTGGGCCTGCCTCTTCACTGCTGCACAATAAAATTCCTAGTTACAACAACACCCCCCCACACACACACACACACACATGCTGATGGTCAGGGTAATCATTTACACAGTCATTTGTAAAGCAGCACTGACACATGACATACCGTAATACACTATGGGTATTGCTCATCAGCTCCCCTCCTTTGAGTCCATTGCAAAATACCTTCAGGCGCTCAACTGTGAATTCCCTGATGCTGCTTCCTCAAACATCACTCAGGTCTGAATTTTCTCAGTTCTGTTAGGACAGAAAAACCACCGTGTTCCTCTGATGTGTCTGAACTCTATAGTACATTCCTATGAATGTAGTTTTCAAATACATTTGACTTCCTCTCCATTTTCAGCTGCAGTGGCGGTCATAGAGTTCCCCTTTCTGTTGATCCTTTGCAGAGTTTCTGGAGTTCCAGTAATGAAATTGGGAAATTAGAGCAGCTCAAGCGCTGGGAAATGTTAAGTCTGTTATATAAATCACTTGATGATGGGTTTAAATAAAAAAGCAATGTTTCCTGATATATTACTGAAAGAGTTGTGATATCAAAGTAAACTCAGTTAAATGTCCTTGCCTGTTGAATACAAATAGCCTGAAGTCTGTTAAGCATATTGTCATTAAAAGGTAAAATAATTTGAAAATGTAATCTGCCACAGCATCCTCTGTTTATCTGTCTGTTAACATCTAAAAAGTTGTGTTAAAGAAGAAACATTGAAAATAATCGATCCCATTAAACACTATGGCATATTCGCACTGCATTTACTACTTTAACATGTAGTCTTTAATTCCACTGCAATATTTTAGTGCTAATAACGAAGTTAGTAGCTTCACAACACTCAAATCTGTTAGCTACAACAATGTTAGCTTTAGCTTTGTACTGGGATGATAAAGAGATAGCAAACTATTAAAACAGATATGAAGCAAACTAGTTTATTTTACTTACAGGAACAGATTGACTTTTTGGGAAACACGACCTCTTTTCTGTGAAAGAGGTGATAGGGAAGATAAGTTTGCCTAGCTTAGCACAAAGACAGAGATAAGCTAAGTTAGCTAAGTTTAGGTTAGCATAAAGGTAGTCAGAGCAAAGCTAAGTTAGCTTAGCACAATGAAGAGATAAAGAGCTAACCTGGTTCCGTCCATTGGATTTTAGAGTCGTCACCATGTTGTTTATTTAATCTGTTTATGTACAAAGTAGAAATTAATTAGAAAAAAGAAATTTCCTTTTTTTGATACATTAAACTAGCAGATAGGCCTATTCCAACTGCTCAATAACAAACAGTGTCCTTAATAATAAAATACTGCTTTACATTTCTAGATAAAAACATAAATTAGAAAATGGGAACTTGACTGTGCTACCATGAAATATCCTCTCAGTAACATCTTTATGAAGTTAATCAATTTAAACTAAGATTAAATTGACTTGATTCTAATAGCCAAACCAACCCATATTCATTCTTACCCATTAAATGCTTGATGAGCCACTTTATCAAGAGCCCCTGGTGTCAGTTTTGACAAACTGAGAACTGCTGCTAAGTTGTTAGTATACTTCTGTGCCAGATCTACTGGACAAGTTGGTTATTAAAATATCTTTCATTGCCAAGAGCCTTACTGACATTTTCAACTTTCCTCTTTCTGATATATTTCCATTAGCCTACTGGAAACCCAATTGTTGTCGACATACAACTTTGTTTTTTGGTTTTATGCTGCATTAATATTTATAGCTCATTGCATGTTCTATTCATTGTTTGATATTTGTACAGCTGATATAGATGAACAATTCTGATGCAGGCATCTTTACAAAGCATTGAAGGCACCTACACAACATGGTTGTTCTATTATTTGACAAGAAAAAGGTTTCACTTTATTTTTTTTAAAGATCACTGGTGTGAGGTGCAAGACATCACTGAAGTGTGGTGCAACTGAGTGGCCAATAATAGATCATGTGTTTTACTTGCTCTGATGGCTTGGATGATTGACTGAATCGGTAAATAGAAACTTTTCCTTTAATATTTATATAACTGAGAAAGTATGTGGATCAAGACTGAACTTTTTTTTACATGCATAGAAAGTATTATTGTTGTGTCCACTGGGTAATGTGTTTTGGTTGCAGTGGTGGTTGAGCCACAGTGGATTAGTTGGTGTTTAAAAAGAGAGGAAGAGAAGGAGAGACAGCACTGGACCAGTTCTAAATATAGACAGACTCCATAACCCACTGACACCACTGTGCAGATTGCTGGAATAAAGAAGAGTGCAGCTGGTTACAAAAGCATCTTTGTGCTCTAGTGCACATACACATTCGCTCTCAATCTAGAAACGGAGAATAGGGGGGAACAGAGCAGGGGTCAGATCCAGTGGTAGTAAAAATTATATTCATTTTTCCATTTAAAACAAAATACAATGTGTTCTTTCAAGTTTAGACTTATTTGTCTTGTGACTGAGTATTTATAGTATTTTAAGTTATTTCATTGCTCCAAGCAATGATTCAAAGTAAATTTGTACTCTAATTTGTAGTCATTGTGAATCAGACTTTATTGGTCAGTGTTTTACACCATGTACAGTATGTTGTCAGCCACCCTCTACATGCCATCAGCACGGCACAGAAGAGCTCTTTCAGCAGCAGGCTGCTGTTTCTGAGCTGCTCTATCAACAGACTCAGGAACTCCTTCCTACCCAGGGCCATCAGACTGTTTAACAGCACACTAGGCGGGGGTAGAGGGGCAC
>JAOXYM010000016.1:17309860-17326520 GCA_028567055.1 Leptatherina wallacei | reverse complement strand
GAAGACAACCATGGATTTTAAAACAAGGTGGTTTTCAAACTGGGGGGGGGGGGTTCAACATATACACACTGCCATTCTGCTTGCACAATCTGACCTCTCACACATACAAATGCTGAAAACACACACTCACAGCACCCCACCACACCCTGCTAAGAATGTGCTAACAGTATTAAGTCACCACATCTGGCCTGTGCTGACAGCAAATGCGACAGGGGGGACGAACAGCAACCCACATCAGCCTGCTGCACCCTCCGTGCTGATAATCTATCCTTTCCTTGTAGTTTGTCTCCTCTCCACATCTACTTCATGTTGCTGCCTTTTGTCCAAACTTAGCATGTGCAAATATGATACTGGTATTCTTATGGTTCTAGGAAGAAGTGTATGAAACCAGCAGGTTTCTTCGTTCAAAGAGCTAAGTGCAGCATTAATTAGAGATAGATTTTAAGTTTAACCAAATGTAGTATTTTATGTCTTCATTATTTCATTTTCTGCGGTAAAATTTGCTACACAATCAAAACCAAAATGCTTTGTTTTTTATACAATATAATATTTTTATTGTCATTGTAACAAATATGAGATATAAGAGTGCCATCCAATCAATATATCATATAAAATAAATATAAAACAAGCTAATAAAAACAACATAAAAAACAAAACAAAAAACAAAACAAGCAGAGACCCATCACTCACACACAAGCGTACATTTTGTTATTGCACTGATCCCTTATAAAACATATTGAACATTAGATGTGTTTTTCACTTTTGAGTGTCTTGACTGCAGTTGGATAAAAGCAGTTTTTAAACCTGTTTGTCCTCATCTTTATTGTTCTGTACCATCTGCCTGATGGCAACAGTCCAAAAAGAGTGTCCAGGGTGTGATTCATCCTTAATTTTATTGTGTGCTTTTTTTAAGGCAGCAGGAACTGTGTAGTCCGTCTAGTGTTTGGAAAAGGCAGCCGATGATCTTTTGAGCTATTTGGATGACCCTCTGGAGCGCCTTCCTCTGAGCTACTGTGCAGCTGCTGTACCGCACACAAATACTGCACATTAAGATTACACCGATACATAGAAGGACATCAGCAGCATCTGTGAAATGCTCTTCCTTAATACCCTCTGGAAGTGCAGTTTCTGCTGAGCCTTTTTCAGCAGCTCAGAGGTGTTCATGCTCCAGGTCAGGTCCTCCTCAATGTGGACATGTAGGAAGTGGAAGTATTTCACCCTCTCCACACAGTCCCTGCCAATGTTCATTATATTAAAATGAGGCTCCTCTCCAGATAAGTTTCTTCTAAATCTAATGATCAGAATCTGCTGTGAACTCATCTTGAGGCCATTGTCACTATGAATTACTAAATGAGATTTCTTGTGTTTATTTTAAGTGACCAAAACTTGTAAGAAATGAAAACTTAAGACAAAAAAAAAGTACTTTTGGTTTTACAAGATTCAAATAATTATTCAACTTTTATCTTTTCATTCTTGTACATAAAACATATAACATATCCCCTGTGATATTGTCACAATGTGCAATATTTGTGCTACTGTGGGGAATAGAGCAAAAATCTTTACAACTTAACGTGTAACTGTTATACATGTTGCATTGAAAGAAATCATGAGTGCTGTGCAGATGCTCTCCGTGTATTTGATGTCAGCAGCACAGTGGACTGTGCTTCACACATCTGCATGCTGACAGCATGTCTTCCCAAACATGTCTTCTTTTCTCTTTTTATACTCAACTGTCACTCAGAAGCCTTGAGTATTGGATAATACCATTGAAAATGGCTGCTGTAATTTTAATAGGAAACCAGTGGACTTTAAAGGACATGAGAACATGGCATGGTTGTTGCCCTTCACAAATGACAACAGGAGTACAAGGCTGGCAGCCACCCCCTTCCAAACCCAGCTCCTTCTTCCACCACTACCTTTGTCCACAATGGAAAAACCTGTTTATCTCCGCGTACAATTAAGAGTGTGAAATTAGAACATGCAGAATTAACTAAGAAACCCTGCTTTTGTCACAAAAGAAACAAAGCCTCAGGAGAAAAGAGAGAAAGAGTGCAGGGACAAAGGACAGAAAAGGATTTCTCAGTCATGAGAAAGGATGACAGCTTGGCTCACTGAAATCCAGAATAATCACATTTCCCTCAAATAAATCAGACTGGTTGGCATGTGGTGCAAAAACACACACACAATAACACACCTAAAAACAAAAACACAGATTTACTACCATCCTGAAAAAGACTGCTACATTTTCTTTCTTTTTTTGACTTTGCTAACTGACTTATTTTTTGCAATCCTGTGTCCTTACCACTTGTAAGACCAGCCAAGGGCAGCACATGCACCCATATACACACACAACCCTGAAGCTATATGACAACATGCCAACCCCACCCTGTGCGCTTGTTCATTCATCCACTGTTTGGCCCACTAACAGGCCCCTGGCATCGCAAGTCAGCCAAACCACCCTGACTGCCGTCCTCTCACCATCCCTCCATCTCATCCTTTCCTCCAGCTAGCAATCCATCCAGTCAGGCTCAGTGTGGCTTTACTCATTGCCATTACCACACCTCACATTGCCCCACTTCCACCTTAAGAGAATGCGTAATCAACACACTGGTAGCCATTTGCAGGCTGTCAGTCAAATCCAGGACTGCGCTATGCTATCAGTCGTCCACCCTTCACCAAGCCCTCCTTGCTTTCCTTCCTCTCCTCTAATACCAATTTAAATCGTTCAACGTGCCTTTTCTCCTGCTGCCATTATTCAAAAAGATCATAATAGTTTTCCCTGTGCCCAAAGCACAAAAAATCAATTATTTCCCCACAAAGACTTGAAAGTACTTAGCGCGGGCCTGCGAGGGGAAAAGCTGTGGGTTATATCAAATTGAAACTGCACTCATTACACAGGCACACAATTAGTTACCTCTGGTCTGCCTGCCGCTCTTTAATTTCCGAAATGGCATATCTGTATTATAACAGAAACAAGCATGCAAATGCTATTGTTGGGGATTTAGAGAAATCAATAGGACGGCTGGCGAGAGGCGTTTGGTGGCGCTGTCACTCAAAATCTGCTGCCGGCGACTGATAAAGGTCTGAATTCAAATTAGCGCCAAAGCCGGCCAGTGACATCAGAAGTGACATCCGAAATAAAAGGGACGGCTTCATGATATATGTAATTATTCTCCGCGCATTTGCGCTTGGTTTTTTTCTTCACTCTTTCTCCTTTTTTCTTCCATCCCTCATTCTCTCTTTCTCCTCATTGTGTGTACTTGTGTAACTGTGTTTTGCATAAAAGGATTAGGAGTGCCTTAATGAGAAACTGTAATTGTTTTTTCAGCCTCACTCTATGGATATGTTCACATGTGTGTATCTCTGTGGATACTTGTGCGATAGAGACAGACTGAAAATATGTTGTGAATGGCTGTGACTTGTTTAATGCTAAATAAATACAGTATAAATAACCTGTCTTTTCCTCTTCCATATCACAGAACTATTGGTATGAAAGGAAGGAGGTCTGGGAGAAAACAATGTTATGAAATATACTTCTCAAGAGCCAAAAAGAACTGATACCAAACAATAGGAACAAAACAGTCTAAGTTTTTCTTAAAATTTCTCCTCTTCTTTTTTTTTTAAGTTTTAGCAATTTTCTTTAGCCTCCATAAAAGCTAAGAGACCTTGTGTTAATAAATGAGTACACTGCAGCCAAAAACTTGGATATTACACTGAGAGAGCTTTCTTATTAATACACTCAAACTACAGTTCACTATTGATGATATGATCATTCATCTGTTAAATAATGCTCACGTAGATATATTAAAGATATACATTTATATCTATCCGTACACAAATCCATAGGTATGTAAAGTATAAAAGATAATTAATAATTGGCTTATATAGTGTCAGAAAAAATAGTAAAAGAGAAATCAAATGCTATAAATATTTGCATTCCAGAAGTTATTACTGTTTACAAAGAGTGGTTTTAATTTACTTCTTTGAGACGTGATCTTGAGTCATGTTCTTCAATATCTTGCCTCTTTTATGTTCATCTGGAAAGTGGTTTCCTACATTTCCCAAAATGCCTTTTGAGAAACCACTAAGTAGATAACTACAATGAAAGCTTTCATATATACTGAAAATTGGTAAAGAGAAGTAAAAAGGTGTTTTCATTTCCACTGTTTGGGTTTTTAAGGCCTTCTATATAATGATAATTAGCAGAACAGTGAAGTTTTTACCAAGATACTATTTATGTGAATAATATTCTATTTTCTTGTTATGAACTTTTGAGAAATGAGTGTGCGTGATTACCATAAATATAACTGTTTTGCCACTAATGGTGGATTTAAGCCAAGGGTGGCCAAAGTCAGTATGCGAAGGCCACTGTCCTGCAGGTTTTGGATGTTTCTTGGTCCAGCATACCTGAATCAGATTAATGGGTCAACATGCATGGGCAGCACTTGATAACATGCTATTGAGGGAAACATCTACAGCTTCCAGGATTTTGGCCCTCAAAGACCAGAGCTGGACACCCCTGATTAAAGTAATGGGAGAGCTGTGTTTTCTTTGCTAAAACTAAAGCCAGTGCAATTAAATCATGATCCCAGATTTGAAATAAATCTGCTGTGACATTTTTCACCTTTAACCTTTAAAGACCTGCAGATCTGTTAACAAGCACATTCTAAAAGACAAATACTTCCTGCACACGTGCCACACTGCACCTGTTGCATAAACAGAAAATGTTGATGATATAAATGCAATGCTCACTATGTAGTCAACTACAATTGAACCACTACTAAAGCAACACTGCATACGTTTCTGATCTTAACACTGACTCATTTTGATAGCACACTGACATTCATTATGCACATTCCTCGAGCCGTTGTTGTCCTGCAATCTTCAGACGGTGAGAAACCACGCTTCCAGCCCACAGCATCACATGACAGCTGCATTTCGCTTTACGGCACCACGCCACATGCCAGTAACCGGATATCAAATCACTGTCCATTTTGAATGCTCACTATGGCTAATTCAGCAAAGAAACCCGAGGAGATATAAGTGGAGAAAGAGAGGAAAAGAAAGAGCAAAAGTTACAGAGCAAGAGATGATGGTCCACACTTTTATTGGCTAGAAAACCTCAGAGAAGAGACAGGACGCGAGACCTATGCAAAATTAGCCTATGTTATGTGAAAATTTAAGTTCAGTAGCTTGATGTACCCAGACTGATTGACAAAGAAATTCTAATGACATAAAATTGTGATTTAATGGCAGCAAATGTATTCATACCTTTGGTAGCTAGAGCCTTTTTAACGCAAGATCAAAAACTTCCAAATGACTACTAACGTCTGACAAGGGTCACAAAAGGGGGCATTCATGATCATGTTCAATGACATATTTATTGACTTCAGCTCTAATCGGCAGTGAAGGGCATCAATAAGTTAATGGTGAGTTTGATAGACCAAAGTAAAAGATCGAAAATACTAAGTGCCTTTACGCTGCTTTCAGCTGTTCACTAATCACACTTTCTGGTGTGCTCATGAGGCTATACATCCAGCTCATTCTTCAGAGAAAAGTGTTGCCACAATATTCCAAGAAACTATGGATAAATGTCATCTCACGGTTTCTCATCCATTCATGCATCAAATCCAAAAGTCTTTTTAAGCACTGTATTGATGCAAAACAGCCATAAGCTGTTGTGTGAAAGCCTCATGTCAGTGCATCAATAGTAATCCTTCATGGAACAAGCTTTATTGGTTATAAAGCCACGTCCAGCCATTCCAGCTGACACACAAAAGAGGTTCAAATGTATATCTGTTCATACCCTGAAAGTCAGTTGTTCCAGAAAAATGATTTAGCTTAATATATCATAAAGATGTCTTGATATTAATACATATGGTCCTGATGATGTCAGGGTAGAGGTCTTATTAATCTTCTGTTTGGATGACGTGAAATCATCAAACTGAGGAAACTATACAGGCTTCACAAATTAGATCCATTTCTTCCAGGTTATGGGGGTTTTGTGACCTGTCAGGTGGGAAATATGTTTGCAGCTTTCAACCCTGCACTACAGTATCCCTGGATTTGAGCTCCAGTCTCCCCCCTCCCACCCCTCTTCCCATATTGTGATGCTCACTTTAAAAGAGCGGAGCCATCAGCCATGTTTCTGCCTTGTCCCGGAAACAAAGCCCTCTGCTCTGGGCTGGGCCAGAATGAAGAGGGGCAAAGTATGCAGGGGAGGGGAGAATGTGCCCTTTGTTGCCCCCCTGCCCTTTTCTCTCTATCTCTCCATATCCTGCCTCCCACCTACTCCCACCCCTGCTAGTTCTCTAACACTGAAGGGAATGGCGAGGGAGGGAGGGAGGGAGGGAGGGAGGGGGTTGGCTGCTTCATTCAGCATCGGTTAAACGTTTTCACAGCGGCACAATGCCGGGGCGGAGTAGGCAGGTGCAAGCCAACCAGAGGCAGGAAAGGAGGGAAAGGAAGAACTAGAGAGAAAGAGAGGAAGAGAACAACAGGTTGACCTAGAACCGACCATAATCATGTAGCACCATTAACCCCCAGAGACCCCCCACTTTCTGTCTTTCTAGCTTTCTCACTGTTTCTTTCTCTGTCTATCGCTCACACACCAGTGTACACAAGCTTGCTGCCCCAGCACTTGTAAGACCAACTAAAGACACACACACACACACACACACACACACACACACATCTATATATGTGTGTGTGTTTTATATCACCCTTAAAATATTTTTTTTATATCTTTTTCAACGATAAATATACTGAAGGAGCTCATTACATTAATTTTCTAGTGAATAATTGTTTTAGGAGTCAAAGGCAGTTTTTTAAAACAGGCTTATGTAGTTTGTTTATTTTTTTCCTGGTAATGTATATGGCTCGAGCGCCCATTATCTGTCTAAAACAGAGGTACGGAGCCTTGGCCCTCATCTTGCTCGTTTTCATTGCATCTCTGCTCCAACGAGACACTGTGATAGGCTGTTGGATCCATTTGATTTGAGCGAGGTGTGTTGGAGCAGGGATGCATGGAAAACCTGCAGGAATCCGGCCCTCAACGGCCAGGGTTCCCCACACCTAGTCCAAAACAAACCAACATTCTATTTAGGTTACTGGCCGACTTAAAAACTTCATTCCTCCTGATAGGTCAGATCGACTCCGATTGGTCAGATAATTGGTCAGAAATGGAAGAGTGCCAAGCAGCTGCTCATTCTTTAAGGTGTCCCAAAGTAGCCACTAAGCTGGTATTATGCATGTACAGTATGCTATACTAGATAAGAGGAAATAAAAGGGATTCCAGTGAGTTTAGGAGCATCTTCTTTGGATTTTCTTCCTTTTTTTGCTGAGGATGTTCTCTTTGCAACCTTCCACGCCTTCTGTGTATATTAAATACTAAAATAAAGCACAAATGTATAATATCCATCATGTCCAATTTCATAACAAAAATGACTCAAAAGTACCCACTTTACCACTGCCACGATTGCAACGATTTAAAACCTGACTGACTGACAGATGAGCCTTTGTTTTTATTTTGAATGCATTACCTTACCTAAATGTGAAAAACAATAACACAAATACAATAAAATCAAGTGCAATGATTTACTTACAAAAAGTAATCATTTACCTCCATTTTCTAGTGTCCTTAAATGAAGCAAGTCATTTTATACATCAGTTGGCGTCCTACACAAATTAAATCTTTATTTGCAACAAAATCTTTTCATTCTTCATCTTTTCAGAGCAGTGCTGAATGCAGCCTTTAGCCTTGTAGCGTTTATGGGTGGATACGAGACCACATCTGCGAATGTTCCACATCTGCTGATCATTTTTGAACACCCACTTTCTGCACCTGTATGAGATAGCACAAGCTTTCATGCAGAGCCACGCCAGTGAACCCCATCTTTCTACCCCAAAATAGCCTGACAGCAGCACAAGACCTGCAGGCCATCAAGACCCCTAATTGGCCTCCAGGAGGGACACAAATATCTGCTTGCCCATCACTATTTCTGCCTCTCTTTTGGGACTGCTCTTGTATGTTTTCTCCTGTTTGACCACTGATAAAGAAAAAGCTAAAGTGATGACACACTAAAAATTCAAATGTATGCTGCACTGATGGGATGCCAGAATCTTTCCTTAACATGTGGCCTTCCAATGAGTGGTGCAGCTTTATACTATTTCAAGAACTTACAATTTCTTGGAACTCACGAGGTACCTCTAAGATACACTTTCCTCTATTCTGGATAACAGCTAGTATTTTTGGCTTAAGCAGAATTTTCAGTGCATACACAAAAAGGTGTTCAACTTAAATGGCCACATCTAATCACACACAGACATGTGTTTAAACCCTTCCCAGCACTCTCAGAGTGTATTTTACAAGTTAAGATTAGGTTGCATGCTTAAATTTGCACGACTTTGCATAAAAAGAGTAGTAGTTGCTCCACCTAGTCAAAAGCTCTGCATGGTGTCCAGTTCTTTGTCCCATAATAACCCCAATAGCACACCACAGAGACATACACACACATAGACGGGCACGTCCACACAAGTCGTGAAGTTCATTCTTGCTGCAGCCTTCAAAGACTGTTGCTTCAGCTGGAGTGACAAAGGAACAGCAGCCCAGCAGTATTCCCTTCAGAAACAACAAGACCTTGGTATGAGAACTCAGAGACAGTTTATTTTGGGTAGAAATTATGAATAAATCACACCATAAACTCATGACAGTAACCTCCATTGCACATGGACTTGGTAGTAGAGTTGGTGTTTTACGAAAAGAAACATATAAACAAGCTGTGCATCTTAAAGTTTTGCACAGATTGAAACACTGGTACACGAATTCTCCAGTTTGGTTGAGAGTAGCTTCTTTAACAAACTAGGAGAACTACATCCTCACTAACCTCTCACTTTGACTCACATGCCTTTCTGCATAGAATCGGCCTTTTGCTTGTTTGGGTCATGTACCTGGAAAGCAGCTTCTTTCATTGGCCATGACTAGTGAGAGTCGGTGAAGCATGCAGGGGTGCGGTGTACTGTACATGCCATTCAGTGGAAATGAAACAGGGCTGCATATACACATCTCTAACATACAGAGAGTGTAATCAGACAGCCAAATATAAAAGTGAGATAGAGTTGATGTGTGAACGTCTAAGTGAGCGTAACATGTTGGGGCATTGTTCAGAACTTATTTGGGACAAACACTGAATGCAATCAAACTCCCACGAGAAAAATCTCATTTTGCCCCACCAGAACTACACCCTACATGATTAATCATGAGTTATTGGATATTTCATTGTTAGATATGAAATATGTCCATGTAAATCTTGATATCAGGGAGCATAAGGGTTATGTTTCACAAAAAAGTGTAATGTGTAATCTGCGTAATATTACACAACATCAGCACTTAAACTAAAAACATAACAGAACTATCTGTTTATTTGCTTAATTAGATCAACCTTGGAACTGCAAGCACATAACTGACCCACTTGCACCTTGTGTGGATCCCTGGCCAGAGGTATGCAAGTTGAAGGTGGCTAAAAAGTGTGACTTACGGTTCTGGGAAGACACACTAATAAATATTTGGAGATTATACTTAAGGTGTGCATGTCTGCACATGTCTGGTGGTGGGAAAAGGGGAGAGTTAGGTGCATCTTCTTTATAGAAACAACTGTGGTGCTTCCAGGAGAATAGATTGGAACCCACAGTTGAATACAGTAACACAGTTTCAGTAGAATATGACACAGGATATTGATGTAAAAAGAGTCAGCCTAGAAACACATCGTTTTGCACCGTGCTACATTCAGAACTACAGATACACTGACACCCATACAAGTATTGGTCTGATATGTGGTGGTATCGTACTCTCTATTTATAAAAGTGTTCTGATGCAACAAAACCTGATATCAATCCGAATTTGGCATTATCTTGGCAACGGAAAGTGATTTGGGGCATATAGGTCTATTGTCACAGTGGTGAACTGAATCCTCCAAAAAACCAATTTATCCTCCTTATTTATGAAGATTCTGGTATTTTCCAAGCCTTACATTTAGAGGATGGCTGCAGGATGACCCATTAGACACTTCACATAATGAACCACTCAGTCGTTGCATCTGGCATTCTGGTCCACAATCCTTACCAGTGGACTTTAATGGGATTTACTAGTACTCGTATTGGCAAGTAGTCAAATGCAAGTACCTGTACAGAGTTTGAAGAAACATCCCTATTCAGAAAAGAGGTTTGTCAGATCTTAGCTTGCAGTAATTTAGTCAATCAGTTTAGATTTTTTTAGTTTAGATTATTACAATGTTCATAATGTTCCAGGAATTTTCTTGGTATATTCAATCAGACCCTCTGCCAGCTGTATATTATACTTTGAAATGCAACAGAAGAACAGGATCGGTATCAGCTGACACTGAAATCCAATCTAAGGTATAGCTCTATTAAGATGGCAAGTAGCCTAATTTATCAGATTAAAAAGAACTGATACTGAACTAAAATGTTGGGAATTCTGATAAATGAACATTTCAAGGAACAACAGGGAGTGAGTGGGAGAGCAGACTTTACCGTACACTCGGCTGGAAAGCTTAACAGATGTGCACGGTTAAAGACAGTTCAGAGGGAACATAATACAGACTATTATATCAATTACAAAACGTCCAGTGCACATACTGAGCATGAACAGCTGGGTAAAAGAAAACAAACATTCTTCTTTCAAACATGCCAGTGAATATAGGAACGGGCCTCAGCAGGGAGAAAAGCCTCGTACAGGACAAGGTTTAACATCTTCGCCAACACAGAGATCAGTACCGTTACAGCTGTCCATATGGTTCATTTAGACTTTTCTGTTTAATGATTTTAAATAATACAAATGCAATGCATGAATTACAATCCACAAGGATAAATATGTGAAGTAATACAGTGAGCCGTAAAATTTAATGGAGCAAAGAGAACTTGACTGACTTCTTATACATGCAGGTTACACGAAACATCTGAATAGTTGCCTTCATGAGGACTTGTAAAAGGTCGGAAGAACGTACCACTACAAAAGCAAAAAGCATACTCCTCCTAAAACAAGACAAAAATAATTTATAAATATATATGATATATGTATATGAAATTAGAAACTCTGCATAAAAGCATGTTTAAAGCACCGGCTCCTCGTTTCATGCCTCTTAGATGTTTCTTCCTCTCTGACGAAGAATCCACTTAGCAAGGATTTTGCTGCAGTGTCAGTAAACTGCAAGCTATGCAATGGAGAGGGCTTGTGAATGGGCCAAACACACTTCCTGTGTCCTCTAAGGCTTAAAGTAGAGGAAGCTCAACCTGTCGTCCTTAAGTCCCGCCCCATCGGCCCATCCGAGGGCCGTCACCAATGATTAGAGACCAGCGTGGGGAGATTACAGCCTATTACCACAGAGGCAAATGACCAGTAGTAACCTCACTACAGCCTTCGTATACATTATTAATCTAAAGACAACCTGCTCAGTTTTAGTCTTTAAATATTTCCATTGTTCTGCTGCTCCACTTGCATCGGTGCAGTGTCTCTTCTTTATCAAGCAGCATTCTTTTTTTTTTAAAATCAAACTCACAAAGCAGCCCTTTTTAAACAGTCATTATCTCTTGCTGCCATCCTTCTACTAAGACCACCCTAAAGGGTTTGAACCACCATTTTCCAGTCACTGTCTCGAAGGCACAATCATACAGACTGTGACATGCAGGCACACGAGACAACCACATTCCCTCCAGAACTAAGATGCAGCACAACAGATAACTGCTGCTGTTGCTTAGATAAAAAAAAACTGCTAAAGATACAAGCACAAGAAAACGAAAGACAACGGATAAACTGAGCAGGAAGGACTCCTACTGTACATACAAAAAAAACAAAACAATATAAAGAGACATTTAGAGCTAAGAAACTAAAAAGCAAAGCAAGCCGGAAATCTAAACTGTTACTGCAGTGCAGAAACAGACAGCTGTGGTTTAGGCAGCGGCACTTACAAAAGGCGTCCTGTAGCCGGTGAGGCGTGGTGTGTGTCTGTGCAGGGGTGTGTGCTTGTGCATGTGCGTGTACGTGTGTGTGTGGTGTGTCAAGGGGCATCAGGCGGATATCACATTGCCCTGTGCAAACTAGTGATTACCTTCCCACTGGCACTAGCCAGATTAAGCTGAGGCAAGCAAGAGAAAGGCAGCGAGATGCGTTTTGGCCTAGTTTGGGCCTTGCTGGCTTCCGTATCACACCACCCTGAGCTCGACAGACGCTGCACACTCTCACCACACCCACCCACCCCTCCCTTCCTCCTTCCACTCTCTCTGTCTCTGACGCTCTGCACCCATGCTCATCCTCTCCTTCAGTACAACAGGCAGTAGCATATAGTGACAGAGAATACGAATCCATGTGCAGGCACATATATGCAAATAAACCTGTGCTCACATTGATGAAGCTTTAACATTTAAACAAATTGCAGAGGACTACATTAGCTTAGGATGTGCTCACTTTGATTTGACTATCAAAGTGGGAGGAAATATCCGTATGGGGGATAGAAAACATGTCGTCAATTTTTGTGTGATTTGGAAGTAAAACGAATTTCACCGCTGTGCATATGCACAGAAGCCACAAGGGAAATGAAACAAATGGCAAGTGAAATGGCATATTTCTATTTCTGGATACAATCATCTGCCTCTTTTTTTTCCTCATTTGTTGCCAAGATGAGGAAACAAATACTGGTTTCAATTGGCAGTTGGTCTTTTTTAAACATTTTGCAAACCCAAACCTTCAGAAAGAATACGTTTTCTCACGACATTGGCTATAAACCCAAGCGGTTCCTACTTTCTGCAATGCGAGAACCAGGCAGACATGCTTCAGCACTTTCGGCTGAGAAATTACCAAGCATCCCACTAAATGAGAAATAGTAAGCACAGACTGCTGAAACAGCAAAGACTTGCAGACAGAAAGCTGCCATACGGCTCTGAGAGCACCTTTACTTGCCAATATTAAATTATTCTGACAGAGAGGGTTTATTTGTACAGTGCATCTTTCTTCCAAATCATTTTCAGGACTTACCAAGACAAAACGTGACCTCTTCAGCTGTATTTGCATCACTAGTTCTCATGCAGTGCACAGTCACTGACATTCATTATGCAGCAAGAAAGAGTGCTCTCAAATATTGTGCAGTCATGCAAAGCATCTTATATGTAGGTATAGAATTCAAGGTTTCTACAATCCAACACCACCTTTTCTACAGTTTAAACTCCATTAAAACTATCTGAGCACTGTCTGACAAAAAGAAAACATGTATGGATAAGTTTTTCTTTGGCAAGCGTCACAATTACGTTAAACATGCAACTATTTGATTGGTCCCTGTCTTAAGGTATGGTTAAGTCATCCCGCGCTTTAATTAAATATTGAGGAAGGAAAAAAGAATAGGTTTACAGGTTGTGAAGGGCTACAATAGCTGGAGATCACAATAAATTATTCATACTGAGGAGCAGCAGGGTGGTAGGACGTAATGACAGGTGAAAGATGTCATGAATCCTCCCAAGAGGCCTCTCTCAGCTTCACATAAACAATTCAGCTTCAAACAAAAATGGGTCCTTTGCTGCTACAGGGTTGCAGGTGGGGCGTATTTAATGAGCAATGTAGCCAATGGGAACACATTTTA
This sequence comes from Leptatherina wallacei, assembly GCA_028567055.1. Classification (NCBI taxonomy): domain Eukaryota; kingdom Metazoa; phylum Chordata; class Actinopteri; order Atheriniformes; family Atherinidae; genus Leptatherina; species Leptatherina wallacei. The sequence goes on along the minus strand of JAOXYM010000016.1, from coordinate 17,312,877 downwards.
ATTTTAATGAGTGGCCAAAATGCCGGCAGTGACTGGATATTTGTTCCTTAGCAACAATGTAGTGTACACCTACACTGTATTGGAGGAATTACCATTCAAACTAAACCATTATTGCCATTTAAACCAAACTGTAGCCCATCTATGGCTTCTTTCATGATTCCCCTCAATGCAAAGCCCAATGATGCGCTTTGTAGCGTCTCCAGTCTTTAACCTTACCAGATACACACAGCTCGAACGAATACTATTTAAAAATCTCATCAGGCATATTAGAGGTCAACAAATGGTCTCTGCTCAGCTCCACAGTCCCCCTACAAGTCGTTTTGCGTTAACCAGGGTGGGGGTGGTGTCGGCTAAAGCCGGAGGATGCCGTGCTATCCAGTTTGCCGGTAGGCCGCAGGATTTCAGCACCCGTAGCTCCTGGACAGCTCCGTCCAATCAGCTGCGCTCGTCAAAGCGCGTCATCATTCCTCATCCTCCCTCCCTCCCCCCTATCACTGCTGGGGCATGGCGGAGGACATCTCAGTCAAAATGCTGACTTTCCCAACCGGCTTCTAGGCTCTTAGCACCGTGTTGTAGTAAATAAAAACCAGGGATGTGGACGTTTTCCGCTGCCATGTTTAAAGTGAAACACCCCGTAGCAGATCAGCAGGTTCTTGAATAGACAAGATACGAGCTAGTGGGGGTTTTTAATGACGTGTGTCCGGTTTGTACGTACAATGTCACACGACCTTAGCAGCTGGCAGGCCTTTAATGCACACGTTTATCCCATCCGCCTCACAATAAGAACAACCCCTTGGTTTAATAGCTGGTTTTCAGCGTGAAACGCTGTCAAAGACCGTCCTTAACAAGACGAGTTAAATTCCTCATCTCATGGATGTCCGCATGGACTCAGCCGCATGGCAGCCTGTCCTGCCCATACACCTGATCAGAGGTAGCCACAGCCAACCTGAAAAACCTCCCTTGATGTTCCATATTTGCTCGAGGCAGCTATAAAGCTGAAATACAAGCCTTACGCCGACATGTTTGGCGTAAATGTATGTCAACACACGTGTAGTCTCGTCTTACAAAAAATATATAAAAATGCCAGCGGCGTCATTAAGTTACAGGCGAAGCAGCAGCATTGTAGCGCGAATAGCTTAAAAAATGTACATTGATTGAGAAAGCACAGAAACATAGCTGCTTTTCTTAAAATGAAAAAGCCGGCAGTGAGTGAGACAATGCGGGAGGAGAGGCAGGTGCATGGCGTTTAGCTCCAGACCGGCTAGGCTAACCCCCCTCTCTTAAAAATGAATGAAAATGACCAAACGGATGTCTCAAACTCACCTAATATAATCCAGAGCGACCCAGACACCAAAACGAATGCGAGCATGTCTTTCTCATTGAATCAGGTGTCCCGGTGCAGGAGCGGCTCAGAGCTGCAGCATTGACTGCAGAAAGTCGCCGACAATCTGGGAGATTAAGGAGGGAGGGGGTTGTTGGGAGGAGGGGGTTGAATATGTCTAAGACAGACCACTGTAGGGGAGCCGACTATGTCCAGCAGGTCTTACTGTGCAGATTTCGCCCGAAAAACAGAGACTACACGTGTTGATGAAAGAAACAGACAGCCCACTCAAGCATCCTTCCTCCTGATGGATTTTCCACCTTCACCTAGTTGGCTGCTGCGCAATGAAGACACACTGACATTAACACGCTTGTATGTCGGACGGTCGACGCCAAGGTTATTGGGGATGAAATCCCTTTTCTTGATGTTAAAATATGAACCTCACATAATATTCATCTTACCATTACCACCCAATTCCCTGCACTATCCCCCATGACTGAAAGCTATCATTTGGGCATTCGCATTAATTATATTTGACATAGGAGGTGGCAGTTAATCCGCTGTTACGCAAAACATGGATCAGGATGTTTAAACAGTCCTTTACCCTCATTTTTTTCATTGTTGATTTATTTCAAGGGGGTTGCACGGTAGGGTATATCACGCCATCCCTGCAACCGCGCGCACTGTGACACGGAGTAACCTTGCATCAGATTCACGTGGTACAATAAGACACTCCCAATGAACTAAAGTAACCTTGAGAACGGCTGACACAGAGACACGGATGGTGAGTGGCATGATTTGACACACATAAAGTGCAAGAAATTTTAATTATTTTTTAAAAAAGTGACTGAATTGTTATTCAAGCACATTCGTGTGTGGCTGCATAACATGCTGCTCTGACTTTTTCAAAATTCATTCCTTACAGGTGTGCCCCTTGGTATATAGCATGCTGTTTTATTGTGATGCTGCCAGGTCGCACATTTCGACCAACTGGACAACTTTTGTACTGTACTGCAGATGCACCTCCCAGCAGTTTACCTGGCAAATGTGCATTTCGCAAATAACAAATCTATATGTCCGATTTTATTAGAGATTTTATTTAATTTAGTTATTTTAGATTTGAACTTTTACTTACTTCCATCTTGTGTACTGTGATGTGTGGATTATTTTTATTAATATTTGATATTACTGCAGGTACAAAATACATTTGATTGTGCATTGTACTATGTATAACTGTGCATGTGATAAATAAAGATTATTGTATCTTATCTTAACTCTAGCCGACCTGTCCCTTTTTGATAACACCGTAGAGAAAACACAAAAGATAAAAAAAATCAAGACATAATCTAAAATAATTAACCAAGCAGTTCATCCCTTGAAGATGAGGGGAAAATAGGTGAAGTGGCCAATCAGGTTATAGACAGTGAAGTTTGCAATGAAATTTAAAAATTTTAATGAATTCAAGCAATTAACTAATGTGATCTGACAGAAGGATATAATGAGAGTGTATACGATTGAGTTGATGTCACCTAATTAGCTTAGTTTGTTGATTTTGAAATGTGATAAAAGTACACATAAAAGAAAAACCCACTGTTCAGTATTAAAAAAATCTCTAATCTTATATCAGATAGATAGATAGATAGATAGATAGATAGATAGATAGATAGATAGATAGATAGATAGATAGATAGATAGA
>JAOXYM010000016.1:17278094-17300987 GCA_028567055.1 Leptatherina wallacei | reverse complement strand
AGGTTTTGCATGTAGTGTGGAAGAAATGAACAAGCAAGCAGGTGTTACTCAGTAATAAGACACATCTCATTATGCCTGACTTTCTTCTCTGTCATTCATGGTGGATTTTTCTGTTTTTTTTGCAGCAGAGGACCTAGAAGACATCCCACAATACACAACTTTGGGCACAGACTTCAGCTCCACAGATGACATCTGGAGCAACTTTTGTCCATCCACACTTCCCCTGCTCTGAGATGTCCTGAATGTGGACAGGACAGTGCTTGGACACTGAACTTTTAAAAAGAGCTCTTCCTGTCCTCCATCTCCCCCCGCCTCTTCTGAGACCAAACTTTTCACTCAAGTCATCGTCCTTCCATTGTCCACACATTAAGCTAACCAACCATCCACTCCCAGTTCGTTGGAGCTGTGTTCATCTCTCCCATCCATTATGTGAAGTCATGAAGCGGACTACTATCTGTGTGGAACACATACGCTGATCACTGTCTGTTTTTGGCTGGCTCAAAGCTCAGACAGGGCATTACATCATCAACATCCACACAAGGAGGTATAACTACCTCAACTGCAAATAGGCTATCATTTATTTCTCTTGGCATTTAGCAGGTAGTCACTGTTTAGTGTAAAATAATAACACATACATAGATTTTTCTTTCCGTTATGTACCAGTAAACTTGTTAAATGGAAGAAAAAAAAAACTTTATTTCCTGTCATTTCTCTTTACACTGCTGAAATTTATGGTGATAGTCTGTCTTACTTGTGCCTGAAGATGTTTCTGTATATAGTTGTCCTTGTTTATTTGTGTTTTTTTTTATAAAATAAAGAAATTGTTCTAAAAATTTGAATGAATGTTGACTCTTACTTCCTGCAGTAACATATAAATGAAGTGTTTGGTTGTTATGATATAAATCATCTGTCGCACGTGTAGAAAAAGGTAACCCTTGTTGAAGTGTCCTCCAGCAAAGTAGCAAACTTAAAGAAACCATAACATTATTTGTCTTTAATCTATTTGGATTTATCTTCATCTGAATCCCAAATGTCACATTGCATTATTTAGTAAATGTTGTAACCTGAAATAGTTTTTAAAAGATTACCATCGGAAATGCATTTAAAATGACGCCTCCAATTAATTATTTGTATTATTTGTAATGCTATAAAAGCTTAAACTGGATTTAACAATTGGCCAATGTTTGCTTATTATGAAATTGTGTTTCTATAATAGGTATAAATTCAATAATTTCCCTGTAAGAGGGATAAATAAAGTATTTTTCATTTCATTCTTTCAAATAATTACAAAATGCAGTTTAACCTTCTCCATTCAGGGTTTACCTGTAATCCCCAGTGATTCTGATGTCTAAGTGTCATTGTAAATCCTACTGTATGTTGACAGCATTTAGTGTGCATGAAAAAAGTAAACAACATTGAGAAGTGTTTAATCCATATTAATGGATCCTTCATAATGAACCTACTCTGCTTTGGCAGACACATTCTTCATCTCAGGAAACTTTCAGGTTTGTCCAGGTGCTTGTTGGTGACTTCCAGTGAAATATATAGTTTGGTTTTATCTACTCTAGACAAGTCTATATAGATTCTTAGTCACCCAGGTCATCATAATCCTTAGAAGGAACATTAGTGACATAGTTGCCTTCTTTTCACATTCTTATTTCAAAGGGATAATTTCAAAGATAAAAATAGTGTGTAAGCATCCAGACAAAGAAACCATTTGAGTGGTTAGATTTATAGATGGGTGAACGAACTTTATAATATATCATGTCACTTTATTGTAGCCTTTAACTGAAAACGACTGAGGGGAAACGACACATTTCCTGTAAAAAGTCAGACTAAAGATAAAAGCTAAAGCTTCAGTTTTTGTGTGCCTGGACTAAAATTAGTTTAAAACTTAATTTGTTGGAGTAGATGACTAAAATGTAGTCAATTATTGAGTACAAATCGTGGCAATATCTGTAAGTAGTAAACTGTAAGAAAATGTGAATATTTTGGTTTATGAATTATTAAAATGTTGCACAATGTGATGAAAAGAGACAGATTCTGCACAGTATACATTTATAATTTAAGAAAATCAAAGTCACACTAACAGCACTGGAACAAGCTGCAGGTGTGTGTCCGTGCTGCAGCATCTAGTCTTTTGGATGACTTTTGTGACTGTTGTTTTAATCAAAACTCATTTTGTTTTAAACAATTTGCTCAGAAATACAATCAGCTCAAATTGTCAAGTTCCTTTTCTCTTGTTTACTATAATTATTTATGCTTTATTTAAGCAGTATTTCTATAATCTAATTTAGCATTTTTTCTCCTCGTGTTGTCTGGGCAGGGAGCCTTTTTTAAGTTTTGATTAAGAGTTAAAGTTAATAATGTTGACCAACCCCACTCAAATATATATATACAAGTTTTAACATGGACTTGTTCAGAAATATCTGTACAAAGAATCATCTGTTATGAGTCATATTAAGTGGAATTTGATGCGTTTCTCTATAAGCATAAAATAGTATTTAATTATGCTTTGACAAAAGGTTATCCTCATTTCCCAAATGTTTAAAAAAACAAACAAAAAAAAAACAAAACAATCCATGGACTTATGTGACCCTTTATTTTTCCAGTTTACTTTACAGTTCATTAACATCCCAGTATAACCTGCGGGGGTTTGTTTCATACATAAACTGCTGTTTTGTGCCTGCATTGTTCTCCGGTCAACTGAGATTACTGTTAATGTAGAAATAGATGCCTCCCATATAGGCCGTTTCTTTAAACAGATGATTACTGAATTTGTGGTACAAGAGTCACATTTTGATGAAGGTAAACTTAAAACTATTAATGTAAGAGACTGATGACAGTAGATCTGCTCTGTGCGCTTCATGGGACAAATACAAGCTGTAGTTGAAGGAACCCTGGCTCATCAAGAAAAGAAATTCCCTTCTTTCCAACCCCCCAAAAATCACCAGCAACCAGATTGTACTTGTTGAGTTTTTATTTGGGGTACTTTGGCCTCTGGAACATGATCAGAAAGAAATAAGATAAGCAACCTTTTTTTTATGTCATGACCACAAAGAAAAAATCTTCCTTTTTTTTTGTAAGTGGCAAAAGAGACAAAACAATACTGACAAATCAATCCCAGACTCCAGCAAGGAAAATGGTTGCTGGAGGTGAAGAGGAGAGTCGGTGGGAGTTGGGAGACATTTACATTTTTAAAACCAGTGACAGAGAGGCTGCACCTTTTGATAAGTTGTAAACAAGGCAGTTCAGAGTGCTCAAATGTAGCTAATTTAGCATTTTACACACTTTACATACTTGATTTGATTTTTGCTTCTTTAAACTTCTAACCCACAAGATTTTATCTGACTCTTTCCTGTGCTACACTTTTAGCATTTGAGACTATCCATGAACACTTAAACTGGAAGAATCAGTAAAATGAAACATCTTGAAGCTTAAGTTAGAAAAGTCTTAGCACAGCCCTGTATGGTTGAGCACCTGTGTAAATATCCTTAAACTGTTGCTATTTCATGTCCATCACACAATGAAATATAGCCAATCAACAAACTAATGAGGAAAATGGTGAAAAAAATGCTCTTAATTTGGTTGTCATACTAAAACATCTAAATAGTAGCAGGTTATGACATGCTTTAATAATGATTAGATGACAGCGAACACTTTAGGTTTTCTAACAGTATAATAAAAACGCCCCTACGTGCCTGTGTGCATGCTCTAATGTTTTAACTTGTGGGAATGTGATATAAATGTCAAAATACCTCTGTTAATCAGGAAATGGGTAATTAATACATTAATCATTAACTAATAAAGTCATGTTAATGACATGATAATGTTATATAAATACATTGAGAAATACTAATTCAAAAGAAAATGCACATAATGAAGAAAGATGTAAACGTATTGAGGGTGTAGGTAGGGGCTCATCTTCTGTGTTTAACAAAACTAGACTGAACAAGAACAATAAAACCAAAAAAAACAAATTGATTCTCTGTGAAGTCTGTGAAACAGACTTTAATTTGCTGAATGCTGATAATTTTTGCTGAATATACGTTGTCATACAATTTTTTCATAATACCCAGTCGGTTTCAGTCCCAGACCTAGTTCCCTAAAAGACAGACAACCATCCGCACGCACTCTTCTCTTCCTTCCCTGCTGTGAACGTGCAGGTAAAACGCTCCAGGCAACATGTTACCCTGAAAACAGAAGAGAAAGAATCATGATTAAACATATTTTTGTCTCATCAGAAAGCAAAAATACCCCACTCAAAGCCTTGGGGATTTAATACTTTTTAAAGCTTGATCACACCTACAAAAATCTAAACAGAAGCATTCACATTTTAACCAGTTTTCTTGTTACTTCACAAATGCAACATTTATGAACCCGACGAGAAAAGGCAAAAGTTGCAAAGAGATGAAAAAGTTTCAACTTTTAAACTTTTGCATTCAGAATCTGAACAAGTGGCAGTGACAATAATACGGGTACCCACTTTATGTTGACGGAAACTATTTTGCCTTAAAACAATCAGGGATCAAAGGCTGATGGCAATACAAAGAAATGAAGACCAGCACGTACAATATTACAGCTATATATAGTATGTTTTCTACTTTCTGTTAGTGTTTTCTACGTACAAATGGAAATATGAATTCATCTACTGTATGTTGCAATAAGTCCAAATAACAAGAACCGACAGGTTAGATAACATTTGCGATGGCCTGATGTTAAACTGATCAATTATCTAATCTAATATTCACCTCTAAAACCAGTTTTTAAACCACTTTCTGCTTTCATCCAGATGCAGGAACCATGAAAATATAAAAAGTTAGAATAATTCTCTCCATTTTAGAAATAATGTATGTATTTATGCTTTTAAAACTTGCCTGTTATGTATTCAGTTTGAATTATTTTAAAACAATTTCTATAAATCTTTTACATGTAGTGAATGTATTAAGTAATTGTTGCAATCCACTATTTTAACAATTGTTTATACTGTACAGTTCATAACAAATAAGAGCTACTAAGTTCCTGCAAAATTTCCAGCAGTAGGAAATTTATACAGTTGAATAATGGTTTTTGGGGCAAAATGAGGTTTAAATAAAGTAGATTTATGTTGATTATTTTACTGTACAATGTCTGAACCTTTAGCTGCTATAATTGATCTGCAAAAGCAATCACCACAGATACCTTTACTATTGGTAAGAGAGATGTTTACATAAAAAAAAAAGTGGGGAAAAACACAGGACTACAATATCGATAGACAATAGTATCCAAAGACCAAGGTCAGGGATAATTTCAAATTTATTTAAAAAATAACTAAGACGTGAGGGGGTTGCCTGGCTCACCCTGGCTTATGTGGCATCTACCCCGACTACCTACTCAAACCTGCCTCCAATAGCCCTTGGCTGGTTGATAAACGCACCAAGTGAAGTCAAGCAGTGTAAACACAGTTGGGAGTGGAGCCAGTCATCAGGTAACAGGCACATACTGAACACCACTCAATAGCAACACTAAACCCACAATTAGCAGAACTGCTCATCTTCTCACAATGTAGTATTCTGCTTGGAATAAACATCCTGGCATTCTTACGGATGTTAGTTTGATAGCTACCAACTGCAGAAACCTTTGCAGACCAGTTACACCATTCTTTATGACAGTGGTACTACCTAAAGTTGCAGCTTTCCCCAGCAGGACCACAGTGGGTCCTGCAAAAACTGCTTTGGAAGGGAAAACAACAAAAAAAGGCATGACCAATAGTATACACAAGTAGATACCAATCTGATTAAATCTGTGGGAAGCAATCCACAGACTCACCCCACCACATATGGAGCCTAAATGTAATGTCCCACTACCTTTGGATGTTTTTTGCTCATGCCCCAACTTGTCAGAGCTCTTGGCAGTACGAGAAAGACCAGAGAGGACTGGGTGATGATACGATTGAAAGAGCAGAATGACTGAAAGAGGATCCAAGGGCAGCACATAAGATGTTGGATATAACATGAAAATGGAGTTATCTTCCGAAGCTGATGTAACTCTTAACAATAAAGGTTACGCAATATTAGTTGTGTGGTGATGGTTCACTTATGAGCGAGCTCAGACTGCACACCTTCAAATTAGGAACAAAAAAGCACCAGCGGTGTAGCTAAATGACCAAAACAATGACTGATTTACAATTTCATTTTTTTAAATATTGGCCACAAAGATTTTTGCTGTCTTTAATAATAAAAATAATGGATTACGTTTATATAGGGTTTTTCTGGACACTCAAAGACGCTTTACATTGAATCCAATTATTCATTCATACTTGGTGAGCGTACGTGCGTAGCCACAGCTGCCCTGGGGAAGACTGACAGAAACCAATGTGTACCACCGAACATTCATATGCATTCATACACCAGTGGTGTCAACACTGGAGGCAAGGAGGGGGAAGTGTCTTGCCCAAGGACACAATGGCAGTTGACTGGGGGGAGCAGGATTCAAACCGGTTATTGGACTTTACCACCTGAGTCACGTTGTTGTATTGTTTGGGATGTGTTATTTTTTATCTTGTTCAGACTTTGATTAAAGAAAAGGTTTTTTCCAAGTGCTGCTACAGCAGCACAATCACTCAGGCAAACAGCTAAAACTAAGTTTCCCTCCAAAATCTTCATACTATCTAGATGGCGTAATGGCAGAAGAAAACTGTTAATCTAATAGACAGTTTAAGTGGCAAATGTGTTGCTTAATGTAGCAGGACATTACTGAATCCATTAACAAACAGCTTTACATGTTCATCATCACTTGCATAACCCATTTTTTCCTTATATTGTCAATTGAGGGTGTTTCTGAATAACCAATGAAAAAGTAAGAGCATGGTGCTTTGGAACATGTGGGCTTTACCAGCAGCTTCCCAGCCAGAATGTCCATGTGGGGCCCACAAGGGTTAAATATGGGCTATTTGGGGCTATGTGGCCATAGGCTTGAACTGATTTCCCGGTGTAGCGATGCTTTGTTTTTGTATTTATGTACAGAACTTTGTTTCAGCTGTAGTTGTTTTAAAGAGCTTTATAAAGAAAGTTGAGTTGAGTTGAGTTGAGTTGAACTGGGCAAATGTGGCATGTGGTTTCAATTACATGGGTCCCATAAGTGAAGCAGATGTGGGCTGGCTATATAAGCACCATAAGGTGTGTAGGTGGGCTAAGTGGGCATGGGCAAATTTAAACAGAATTTACAAATATTTCTTTTTCCAAAGATTTTACCATATAGCAGTTAAAACATGTAACCAAGTTGGGCCCCAGCTGAAACCCCGTCAGAACCAACTTGAAACCCATTTGGGCAAAGACATGTGAGGCCACCATGGAAATTGAGGAAAAACCCATTTGGGATCCTTATCAGCTGCCCAAATTTAAGCATTATAGGCCCCACATGGAAATGCTGACTAGGTTATGTTTACAAATGTGCATACGACTGCCCTATGCATCGTTGATAAATCCAGATTTTTTTAATAGGATACTTTTTATCCTTTTCTAAATTTATTCATAGGATGAAATTCGGAACAGTTTCTATGAAAGTGACAGGATCATGCTAACAGATAAGTCATTTAAAAAAAAATGAACCAAATGACTTTCTTAAGTCATTTGAGTCATTTGGTTATGTCAGTTGCAGTTTTCAGGTTATAGCTGAACAATGATCACAGCCAGCAGTCTCGAAATTATTCAGTCAAAAGCATGGAAGTTAGTGTGACAGGAAAGGGTGCGACATGTTCACAGATAACGAGGCAACAATGTGAAAACCATAAGAGAGGACTGTTGAGACAGAAGGGCTAAGAGGGAGACGTTGCATGTTTATGTTTGTTTTGTGTGTGTGTGTGTGTATGCTGATGCTTTTTATTAAGCATAAGGAGATATCTGGTGCTTTCCACTCAACTTGTGCCAATTCTAATGACACTTCTCCCTGAATCACTTCACATTGAAAATAGCCAGAGATAATCTTTATTGTGAAAGACTTGTAGCCTGCATGTGAGGTGACTTCCCCTGAAGCTCTACAGACACATACACCACAGTAACCAGGGGGTTATCTCAAGCTGGCTTGGTATTTCCCTAGGTTTTTCACTGTTGTGACACCCACTGATATTTTTCGGTATTTTAACACTGTGGTTGATACTTCTAATGGTCAACAACAACATTGCAAGGGGGAATCCAACCACTCTTTGTAGTCCAAAGGGTTTTGTGTTTTGTCTCAGAGTTTCACCTGATGTTTGTTTGATAACAGAAACATAAGAAATCAGGGTTGTTTTTTTTTACCTGAAAATTTGAAGTCTCTCAATACTTGCCAAAAAATAAGTCTTGTTCAGGTACCAGAAGATCTTGAGGTTATTTTAGTTCAAATAAAAGCACATTTTTATTAGAATCACTTCTATATCAACAGGTCAATAATTGGTTGGTTTGAGGAAGTCTTAGCTGTCATGAGAAAAGTCAGCATTCCTTCCACATTTGTCCTGGTTTCTATCAAACAGGCCCTGTTGGTCTTTGAGGTGTCATGAGGGAATCTTAGAACTGTGACAGAAAAAATAAAAAAACACTTTTATTCCACTGTGGCAGATACAGCCACAGCAAGAGACTGTGTTTCAAATTAGCTATTAGATTAGAACATCTGTATAGGATATTCCTTCAGATTAAGCAAAAATGTTCACTAGGAGTCAGTCAAGGACCCAGTTGATGTACAGAAATCTGGTTAAGGTCACTATGACCTTATTAAACTATTCTTAGGCATCTGGATGTTAGGAAATACAAAGTTTAAAACAAATGTCTGATCAAATGGAACAATAAGGTGACTCCACTGTGACAGAGACAAAAACACGTTTCAGGGCAAATTCAACGCTAATTCTTACTGTGTTGTCTATGTTGTCTGATGAGCCTCACTAGATATCAACATATTTACCCCTTTATCAACCAAAACAATTCCAGTGTTGGTTCAAATTTGGTGCTAAATCTTGTTCTAGGGTTGTTTCCAGCTAAGATGGAATTCGGTTTTCTACAGCCTGGGAGCCTCCATCAAAAGATATAAACACGGCATTTTAGATATCTCTTTTAGTAAATTTTTGTACATGAAGTCTGAATTTCTGCAAAGGACAACAGAAATAACTTCAGATTACTGACTGATTAATTTTTCAGCTAAGTAATGTGTTATTATAAATAGTCTAGTTTTAAAAAAATGTTTTGATTAAGAGTTATATCTGCTGTTTTTATTGGGATATACAAAAACCAGCTGACCCTATTAAGACTTCAAAAAACACACCGATGAATGTAACTGCAAACACTGTTTAAAAATTCAGCTAATGGTGATTGTGAATACTACCCGACATGCATTGGGTAGCATGCAAAGGAGCAAGGAAGGGCGAGGAACACTGAGCTCATGTTCTTACTCTTCTGCTTTGACTTCACATCCGTGTTTGTGGTTCAGATTCTTATTCTCTCTTGAAATAAGCAGATTAAACTAGTTCTGGATATTTAAACAATGCTATCTTGACATTTAGCTGGTCTGATGCTCTCTATAAGCCCAAAGTTGGTTCTGGTGTAGCACTAGCTTTTCGATGCTGGAGGTGGAAATTAGAGGTTAGGCTCTAACTCTGAACCAGCATAAAACAAAACAGACTATAACTGTGATTGGTCCATTGTTTTTGTTTTTCTTCTTGGTGTGTGCTTCCACATTATACCTCTGCATTTCAAATATGACATCCTTGTGGATAAATGTGGCACTGAACAGACTGTGATAAAACGATTAATATTCTTAAAAATTATGTGTAGACAGATTGATTGGTTATCGTTAGCCAACAGTTTGGAGCTTCCTGCTCTTAAACATGAACTGAATCTATTATTTAACTCTGATGCTGTATCATTTCATCTTTCAGGATGATTTATCACACACTCATAATGACAGAAGAATGTAAGTAAGATGGGTGACTTAGTAGGCTGAAAGTCTCACAAAGTTGGCTCTGTTAGGACCTGCTGATTGCCATGGTAACTGATGCTGGTCGGATAGCCAACTCTAAAGCATTCTCTCTTCAGTTTAAGATAACTTCACCAGCAAAAAAGAAAGAAAAAAGATTGATTCTTTTCCTGATCATTTCATGGACAGCAACATCATTGTAGTGTAAACTATCGTCTGACATTACAACCACACTTAAAGTGTAATATCAATGCTGGGATAAAGTCATATTGATGAAATTACAGACAGAAAATCATGTTATTGTTCAGCAAGCACTCATAGGCTGCGCTTGCATGGAGCACTTTTGATCCAATCGAATGTCCCATCGGAATAAGAATGCGTCATGTAAACATGTCAGCTGATCTGATCGACCTCGATCGGAAAGACTTTTCAATACGATTGTGAGGGGTGGGATAAGCCTTTTCACGATGGGATCAGTAGGAGAAAAATAACCATGTTTACACTAGGGGTGTAAGACAATAACAATTTACCATAATATCGCGATATTTTGCGTGACAATATTGTATTAATATTCGAAACCACAATATCCATTTTTTTATGAAAATTTCTTTTTGCACCAAACATAATTTCTTTTGATAAATACTTTAATCAAAAATGGAAATGTTCTATATGTATGACCATTATTCATGTATATTTTTTCATACACAGTATCAAGCTAGATACTTTTTATATTGCACTTAAGTGGTGGTATGTTTGATGCTACAGGGATACTTGAGACCTTTACTGATAAGGCTGATTTTAATTTCTTTATTCATCTTGTACATAAAGACCAAGTGTTTTTATTTCTTCTGTAGTGAAATGTAGATCCTCTGTTCTCATTTAGTTGTGACAGTTTTCTTATGATTAAATTCTGGTAAAGAAAAATCGCAATATATCGTCTTACCTATAGTATCGCTTTATATCTGGGATATATTGTATTGTTGCCCCTGTATCGTGATATATGTCGTATCACCAGATTCTTGTCAATACACACCCACTAGTATTCACTCATTCTGTTTCCAGATGTATGTTGTTTTGCACATGCTTGAACCACGTGGGGGTTACGTGATGTAATGAGTTTTAGGGAAGACTTGAACAATGGTGGCATTTTGATGGTCAAAAAGTTTGAAATAAAAAAGAAAACCTTACTTCTTTTGAACTAATACGCACTGCGCATGTCAAAAGTGTTAAATCGTATTAAATTGGTCCATCATATAAACACACAACAGATCAGATCACTTTATCCAGCGTCCATGTAAACTTGTCGGCTGGAATCTCTGATCAGATTGATTTCAGTGGGATAGATTAAATATTTGTCCAAATAATAAGTCTAACTGCTCAACAGATACAGGTGAAAACAAAAAAACATTGTTTAACACATGAAATCTAGTGACTATAAAAAATATGGACAAACCTTTCGCAATGTGACCCGTAGGTTTCTGAAGAGCTGAATTGAGGCTCTGTGGGAGGTTCCAACCTTTTGCCATCTTGGCATCTTTTAATGGCGGTATTTTTTTAGTGTGTGATTAAAGCACAAAAAGTCGGCATAATTTCAGGAAGCGATGTACAAATCTGGTTCAGGCTCTGAAGCAGAAGCCCACAGTTTAGCTTTAAAGTTCTGCAAGATGGTTTTCTGGAAAAGACTGAGGTATTTTTATCAACAAGTTCTCCAAATAATGCAGGAGAAGGCAACTCAAACTGGCCACGGGTTGAGGAAAATAAAATAAAACTTAAACTTGTGGTGACACCAGTGACTGTAGGAGAAATGGATGAACCTGAAGACCACGTGACCCATAGGTTTCTGAAGAGCTGAAAAGAGGCTCGTTGGGAGGTTCCAACCTTCGCCATCTTGGCAGCGTCTCAAGTCTCGTCACTCCCAGAAGATACAAAAAGGGGTGACAAGGTGGCACTGAGAGGGGGCCTGTGAGCGTTGGGACGGATGATTGACACCCATCAAACTCTGAGCTGCCTGTAGCTACGAGCTAACAAAGCTAACCCGGAGCTAACAGGAGCTAACCAATTAATGGAGGTAGGCAGGCTAAAGCTAAGGCGCACTGTTAGCTGTCTAAAAACTGTGGTTGTGCTACCCTCTGCCTCCTTGCTCTGGATATGGCACCTGCCAATCAATAGGGCCCCTAATTATGAAGAATTTCAAGATTAAATCACATCTAAACGAATGAGTTATAACTAATTTCACTCTCCCCACAGTTGTCATGAAGGTAAACTTGACCTATTAAACCTGAAATGTTTTTTTTTGTACCAGGCTGTAAACATGTTTATTTCTGCTGTGAAGTTGGCCTTTTTAACATGAGAATCTATGGGGATTGACTCTCTTTTGGAGCCAGCCCCTAGCGGATGAGAGGGGAACTGCAATTTTTGGCACTTCCGCGTAGGCTTCACATTTCTCCGCCGGAGGTTGCTGCTTGATAAAATCTAATTTTATATTCTTAATGCACGCGTGAAAAAAACAAAGTAAAGAAATATTGCATTTTGATATATATTTATCATGACATAAAATGAGTTCAACACAGCTTTGGACGTGTAGTCAACACAGTGTACATGGAACAGAGGTAATCAAATCAAATCAACCAAAGCCTTAATTGTTATTAGACGTAAGTGGGGTGGGAGACAGGATTTAATGTAGTGGAGAACCAGTTTCTCAAAACATTTCATAATTACAGGGATTAGTGCAATTGGTCTGTAATTAATTTTTTATTTTATTTTTCAAATTAAATTAAGAGACAGTTAATAGGGATGGGAGCTCATGTTTTTATAGATTAAGGTCGGGGTGGGGGGGTGGAGTGGTGGGGAGAGTGTACATGTGCTATGTGTGTTTGTGTGTGTGTGAGTATCCATTTATGATCTTGTGTGAAAGAGATAATGAAGTTTATGTTTTAAATTTCAGTTACATACTGTTGTATGAAGGTTTTAAATTATTTTTTAAAATTGTTTTTACCATGTAAAGCACTTTGTGTTGCTTCTGCATGAAAAGCGATCTATAAATAAAATTGAATTGAATTGAATTTGGAGACAAATAAATTATATCGTTTGCTTTTGGTGAATACTTTTAATTTTACATTTAAGGAATTCCCAGTTATTTGTCTCAAACTCAGTAAAACTTTAAATTTAGAAACCTCATCTACTTTTAATTAACAACAGTAAAAATTTTGGATAATAATTATCCTACCTACCTGATCACATTTACATGTACATTTACAGGATTTATACAGAATACCAGCACGTGTGAAGTCTAAGAGTTCACTTTATTATCATTATTTCATTTACTATTTTACAGCAAGGAAAGTTATCAACTTGGGTAAAATAAAACTTAATGCAAAAGATGCTCTAAGACTTGCATTATGGTGCATGTTAGATGGTGGTACATTTACATACTGATTTAATTGTATAATCCTGATTATTATTAAGTATTATTAAGTATCATGTTAAAGAAATGATGCTGCCTTCTTAAGAGTCCTGACGACAAAGACTTTTTTTTTGCTAAATCTCCTACTGGAAGACAGTAAGGATGTATGTGTTTACTGAAAAGTTTAGGAAAATGTCAGAAACTTTCTCTTTTTTATCAGTTCATCTGCTAAAGTGATAGAAAGTCTAATAGGCCTACAAGGGAAGGATTACATTATAGTCTCCCTTGTTTCTGCTCTTAGGGTTTGAGAAGTTATCATTGATATACGTTGTGTGTGTCTATGTATCACCTGTCATCATCTATATAGGCATACCTGAGCATGTTTGTCTTGGCCAACAAAATCATAAAGTAGAACTACTGGAAACTTAACTGACCTATCAGCTGAAATAGTATATCATCAAGATCTCTGAAGTCTTCTGAGTGACTGAGTGAGTCAATGTAATAATGTAATTTCCAGCAACTCTGTAGTAAAATGTAATGAAAAAGAAATCTTGTTTATAATTTCATGTTTATTAGAAATAAAACAATCTTCTATCTGAACCATATTGAATTGCAATTGGATTTATTAGTTTGCTTCACAGAAAAAATTAAGTTAAATAAATCCTTCACAGGGAAAGAGAGATGACAAAATAATTGGGTTGTTTGGCAACCAGATGTGGGCTTGTAAATTCTTTGTATTGTGTTGAATAGCATCATGAATCGTATCGAACAGAATCGCATAGTTTAAAGTCAAATCGTTGTCAAATCATTAATGAATCGCAGAGCATCGTGAACAGGGGTGAATCGTATTGCATCATATCGGCAGGGCACTTTGCTGTATGTATATATGTAGCAAAACAAAGCTAACCCTTTGGAGGCTATCCTTATGTTTTCTGAAAAGAAACAAAGCAAAAACAAGCAACCGATGAAGCTTAGAATAACAAAAGCTTCAAGCCAGTCCTCAGAAATGTATATCTTAGAGTACTTTAGGTTTTAAAAGGTTGCATGAACTTAAATGAAAAAGAAAATCAAGGATTTAAATGTTCTTGACTAAATTCCCTCTAGATGTTTTCCTCCTGATCAACAGCAAAAGACCTGACTAATGAAACAGTATCATGTCATGTATAGCGGCTTGCCACTGTTTGTGACCAAAGCATGAGACAGTCTGCTCTCAGTTGCGGCTGCACAGGCAGATCATGTCAATGTAACTCGAGAAGAAGAGTTACTTCACCAGCTTAGTATCTGATAGCTGCAGTGGCTGATTATGAATATAGCCATGTGGTTAAAAGCTGTCAGCCCTACTGCTACTGTAACTGTGGGTATGCTTTGCTTGTTATGACACACTGGTACAAGGGTATAAGTCAGGCTATATTTAGGAGTGGCATACGCGCAGGTATAGCTGTTACTAGCACTAAAGTAGTAAACCAGATCATCTAGATCTGGTCTTTTATCAGTTCCCAGAGTAAGAACCAGACATGGAGAAGCTGTATTCAGCTTCTATGCTTTACATATCTGGAAAAAACTCCCAGATAGCCTCAGATCAGCAAACATTCAGTTTACAAAGTATTTAAATCCAGGTTAAAGACCCTCCTGTTCTCTGCTGCATTTACTGAAAGTCCAAATCTGTACTGTTTCTTTTAAGCTTGAATTTTAAACTTGATCATGTTTTTAATCTGTTGTCCTTTCTTAATCTTGATTTTAGATTATCATTATCTTTTCTTCTCTTCTGTTTTAATGTAATTTTCTGCAATGTAAAGCACCTTGAATTGTCCTGTACATGAAATGTTCTCTATAAATAAATTTGCCTTGCCTTGCTACTTTTTTGTAATGATATTAAGTAAATCTAAATTTACTGCATGTTGTTAGATGGAACATTACTGGTTCTGCAGTTATCTTAAGTGTTATCACTAATCCTGTGCTATGCCAAAGCTTTTTAGGCTTGATTTCCTTACACTTGAATCAGTGTAATGTCTGTTTTTGTCAGATGGGAGGATGTTATCTGCTTTACTCATTGACAGGAAATGTGATCATACAGTACAGAAAAAAACTGTGTGCATAAATTTAGTCTGTGAGAAAAACTGGTAGTAAAACATCTAACAGGCAGTTATACATTTCACTTGGGTGTGCCCAAATTAAATAAAAAATCATACTGAAACACCCTCCCTGGGTAGATGTTTAAGGATAGAATCAACCTTTAAATTCAGCTTCATTAAATGTTACAATAGTGGATCCATATTGGCCAAATCTTCCCTATGATTCAAATGGCAAATATGCAATATCAATCAATCAAACTTTATTTATATAGCACTTTTCATACATTACATGCAACACAAAGTGCTTCACAAAGATAAAATAACCCTTCCCTCCCACCCCCAGACATAGATCCACGCACACACACACTCACGCACATGCTCATGTATAAACAGCAGTGGCATATATTAAACAAGGGTTGTGACATGTCAAGGTACCGAGAATTCCAGGTGATGAATGACCACCTGTTGGAGGCCCTCCTCACCGAGGGGCAAACACAGTCCATAGACGCAGAGCCCCCCCCCCCAGCCCAGAGAGAGACCAGGGTGGACTCTACAAATGATGTAGAGCCCCCCAGGCAAGGGGAACCCCCAAGACAGGTCCCCCGCGGGCAGGCCAGATGCAGGCCTCAGCATGGAGGGCCCCCCCACGAGGAAACACTGGTGCTAAGAACAAGAAAAAAAACAACTAAAATATAGATAAAACAGAGTATTAGTAAGATATATAAAAGTTTAGAATTAAAGTATAAAAATTAAAACTGAAATAATAATAGAATGTATAAAACCTATTTATAAATAGTTAAAAGAAAAGAAAAATAGATGAATAAATAAACAAATAAGTAAATAAATAAATAGTAATCAAATGTATCAAATGTTAAGAAAAGTAGGTTAAGATTAGTGGACTAAATAGAATAAAATCAGTCAAAAGCCAGATTAAAAAAGGTAGGTCTTGAGTCTCCTTTTAAAAATATCAATAGTCTCTGCGGCCCTGATGATCTCTGGCAGACTGTTCCATAGTTTGGGACAGATATGCAATATTCATATAATGGCAAAACGTATGAATAAATGTGTGTTTGTGTAACAATTTGCACACATGAGCATCAGAGAATGTCTGTACAATTAGGTCTATTACATAAAACCAGTTCATACAAGTACATACTCCAATGGGACGTCCAGGCAGAGTGCACAGT
This sequence comes from Leptatherina wallacei, assembly GCA_028567055.1. Taxonomy (NCBI): domain Eukaryota; kingdom Metazoa; phylum Chordata; class Actinopteri; order Atheriniformes; family Atherinidae; genus Leptatherina; species Leptatherina wallacei. The sequence continues at coordinate 17,284,404 of JAOXYM010000016.1, read as the reverse complement.
ATACGGGATATATGACAAAATCCCTCTGATGTGGAAATTTCAATGTTTAGTATATAGCACATTGTAGTTATGAAGCCCCGTACTTATGAAAAATAAAACTGTTCTTCTGAAAACACGTATGTATTAAAAAAAAATTTATGGATTAAAAGGACTATAGCCCAGAAAAAAATTTAAAATTTACCTGCGCTTCATAATTATATGCCAAATACTCTGGTAACACATAGAAAAAAAACTTAATAAAAAAGAGGGACTTCATTTATATTATATACTTCATAATATTCAATCTTAAATATGCTGCTGATGATTTATCATTATCATTAGTTTATTTGAAATGGGACAATGCAATTTCATAAAACACATGATTACACATGGTTAAAAAAGCCAGAATTAGCCAGAAGGCTAGTTTTCATCTGTAGTCCCCTGGCCATGATGTAAAAAAGCAGTAAAATACATCTATAAGAGAAACAAATTGTTAAGGGAGCACAGAGCACACAACACCTATACAATATAATACAAGATACATATTCAAAGACTTACTATACAGTTAAGAGAGAATAAAACATCACAACACATCATTTGATCACAGCATGAAAACATCACAACAAGCTTGTCCTTTAGTGTTGGCAGCTGTAGGTGTTGATTAGCCACATTTAAAACATTTTTGTGAAGGCCTTGTATGTTGTAAGCAGTTTAACCTCCTCAGGTACTGCGTTCCACTCACTAGCACTTACTGAAAGTGCTCCTGCGCAGAGGAATGAAACGGAGCTGTTTCTTTGGCTGACGAACTCTGCCAGAGGATCTGGGTCTAAATCATGCAGTACTTTATAAATCAAATTTAAATCTGCAAATGTGTGAAGACTGTCCCAGTTTAAAAGACTGTGTTTTTTAAAAATTGCACAGTGATGATAGTGCCTAGGTTTTTTATCCATAACTTTAAGTGCTTGTTTGTACAAAACTTCCATCGGTTTTTTTACACTCTGACCAGCCTGGGACCAACTTAGGCAATAGTTAAAGTGACTAAGAATAATTGAATGCAAGTACGTTTTTACGGCTTCAGTTGACATTTCATTTCAAATGGCACGAAAATTTGCAAGATTTAATTTGATGTTTTTTACGCAATTTGTCAATATGGGCTTTAAAGGAAAGCTGTGAATCTATTATTAACCCAATATATTTGTATTGGCTGACAATTTGTATTTTTTCTCTATTAACATGTATGTCAGGCTCAGGTGATACTCTATTTATTCAGTGAAATACATGCCTCCAGTTTTAGAAACGTTTAGCTGTGGACAGCACTCTACAGGACATTGTTTTAGTGATTTTAGCCGCAACAGTGTCTTTGGAGCAACCATGAACAAAGAAAACTGTGTCGTCTGCATACATTAAGCATTCAGCTTCTGGACAAACAGTGGGCAAATCGTTGAAATATAGGCTAAATAAAAGGGGGCCTAATATTGATCCCTGAGGGACTCCAGAAGTTAGCCTAAGAGAATCAGAGCTGCAGTTGTTAACTGATACAGACTGTGTTTGATCATGCAGATATGATGCAATCCAGCTCACAGCGTGGTGAGAGAAGTTACATTTTGAGAGCTTGGTAAGAAGAACAGAGTGATTTACTGAATCGAAAGCTTTCCTGAGGTCCAAGAACACCGCCCCTACAACTCCACCCTTATCCAGAGAAGATTTTATTTTCTCAATGAAGAGGCATGTAGCCATTTCAGTGGAATGCTTAGATCTGAAACCAAACTGCATGGACCTGATCACTTTTCATTAGAATGCTTCGTATATATGTGTGCACAAAGAATGCCTTTTGATTTATGTGTTGAGTCCCATATTAATCTAGAGTTATCAATGGTTTGAAACACCCCGAATTTCCGGTGCTTTAATATTGTGGGATTTGGCAGCCTCCTGTTTCTTTTATTGGCAATGTTTGCATGTAGCTTTACCCTGCCAGCTTGCGCATTAGCCAAAGGACCTCCACCTGCCGTGCAGCTCCCAAACCCACAGGAGAGCGAAGATGGGGCTCTGGTCCCACTTGCCGGCTTAGTAGAGGAGGCGAGCGAGGCGACCGTCATAGTGTGCACATTCTATGTTGTCTCTGGTAAATGCGGTGATCCGGCTAGTGCTGGTGGTGATTTGTCTAGTGTTGATTGTAGTCCGGCTAGTGTTGGTGAAGGTTCAGTTATGGGTGATGATGGCTCAAATATCAACGGAGGTGGTCTGGCCATCATTGAAGGTGATTCGACCGACTGCGGTGTAGGTCCAGCTGGCTGTGTTGTTAGCCCAGGTCCAAGTCCAATTAGCACGGGTGGAAACCCAGCTAGCAGAATTGGAAGCCCAGTTGGCAGAGGTGGAGGCCCAGCAAGCAGTGGTGTTAACCCAGCTAGCAGAGGTGGAGGCCCAGCCAGGACCAGTGTGTCTGCACCCCGGCAGCCATCTTGGAATCTCGTTTACTATTTCAATATTTCCCAATCAAAATAAGTATATTTCTACATATCATACAACTACTTTCAAAAACATCCATTTTTAGATCCACTATAGCCCAACCGTGTAGTGTACATGCTAATATAAAAGCAAGCTACATTCAAACACATCTTGTTTCCTCTTTATGCTGAATATTTAAAAATAATATACATATTAAACATTTCAATAACAAATGTCTTAAATCATTCAGCTCAGGCACACAAAGCGACAAGCTATTTCAAGGTTAAGTTTTCAGAGAAGTTATTGTGCTCAGGTATTCCAAATGTTAAGAAAATCAAAACACTAGGCAGCAAATGCTAGCATGCTCCATTAGCTCCATAGCCTCTGGGTGCTATGTATGATGGTGTGTTTTTCCTGTTGTGTCTGGTTTCTGTACACTACTTAAAGTATTCCATATGAGAAGTTTATAGTGCATATAAAGTACGAAAAAAGTTTCCAGTTGAAAAAAAAGTTAGTTGAAATTTGAAATCACCAAGACAAAATGGCTGACTCACTACATGGTGGATTCTACAGTGAACAAATGGGCAATTCAATTGCAACTAAGGTTTAAAAAAATATAGTCTGTGATTTTTCTTCAGCAATTTGAGAAAATGTGAAACTGGCACTGCACTGGATTGTTTTTTATTTACGAGTAGCTGAAAACTCTTTGCAGACTTTTGTGTGTCTCATGGTAAAACTCAATATAGATTAATTGGTGCTGTCAGTTGATTGAAATATTTAATTTGCTTCAGAGCCTGAACCAGATTTCTACATCTCTTCCTGAAATTATGCAGACGTTTTATGTGTTTAATCGCGCACTAAAAAATTATCGCAATTAAAAGGAATTTTACATATGACTTATGCTCACTGAAAAAACTAGCACAGTATTTTAGATACGTATATAGTGGCGAATCTTGAACTCAAATAATACGAGAGCATGAGATTTCTGTTCATTTGAAGATGGTACTTAGGTTAGGTCACTATTGATGAAATCCAACATTAAACAGACAATATGATTTCAGATTTTTTTTTTTTTTATTTGAAGCTTTATTAGTCCAGTACTGTCATTTTAAACATTACAGGTGATTTTTTTGAAATATGTTGTATGTGTAAGAAACAACAAGGTTGAATGTTATAGCTAAATAAAACCGTTAGCAGGCTTTATTTCTTTCATTTAGGGAGAGTACAAATATAACATGAAGTGAAGTATGATAATTTTCTTAAAAAAAGGAAAAAGATATCTTCAGAGTTTCTTATATAATTGTCCTTTACCTCATCTTAACATGTTATTTCAGACACGATACATGTGGGTTTTAAATTCAGTCCACAACCACTTCACTCCTTGTATTCAACATTTTAGGCGTGCAAGTGTATTGTCCTAATTAAAAATAAAATAGAAAGTATACACAAGCGTGGGTGTTTTTCTGCCAAAATGAAAAATGCATGCATGTCATTCCTGGATTAGTGAGTTTGAAGCCTCTCAAAGAAAGGGTTAGCCAAACAGACAACGTGGTGGATTTTCAGGTTTGGGATGTCAGTTTGTGTGATTTAATGTGACTCTTAACTTCTAACATCTGCCAATAAAGCCATACAATACATTCCAAGTAATCAAATACATGTGAATGTGGTGGTAGGTGACAGTGGCATAGCAACTTGACATTTAAAAAAGCAGTAATGATGGATGTGTGTGTGAGGAGTAATTCAATTAAAAGCCCTATAAATAAACAAGGACTTATGAAAAAAAATTCTAGTATGCTTGAAACAAAAAAACAAAACAACAACAAAACAAAAACATAGAATTAGGTGGGGCATAGGGGTGTTAAGATCCAATTTTAACAAGTTTCTGATATATCTCACGAGTTTGCCAGATTTTTTCCAAGATCTTAAATGATCTGACTAAGCTAATTATCACCTGGGGCATAAAAACAACCAAAATGAAAAAAAACAATTGCTTGCAGTTATGTGTTAGTTTCATGATGAGTCATAACGAAAGACACGGCTCACTGCAGTACACTTGTAATCACACAGATCCCACAACTATAAGCATGACACCTGGAAGTGTCATCTGGAAAATGTAGGAACTACTCCATAAAGACAAACGGTTTAAAAAAAGAGAGAGAGAAAGTGATTGGTTTCATTCTAATGGTAAAACCAAGCTCTTTAACATCAAGATGTCTGGCTTTACATAACATGAATAAACAGTATTTTTTTGCAGTTGACCTGATTACATTTTATAAAGCAAAGCACAGTTTGGAGTATCCATGCTCTCTGCAAAAGTCTCATAAACTAAGTTTCATTCTGAGATTGCTTCCTGCTATTGTTTTCAGCTGAGGGCAATGACCAATTGAAAGCCTTATCTCAGTGATACATTTTATAACTTTATAACACCAGCCACTGGGGAAAAAAACTAAAAAAAAGTTAAATCTGCCTACAGAATGAGGATATTTGGTGGGATAGAAAAAACAGAAGGAAACAAACAACAACAACAAAAACTTGGATGTTGTTTTGTCGTAAAAATAGAAAAGTCATTGATCTCTATGGGGCACTGCTTCAACAAAATGGTCCCACTGTCTAACACTTGCATCACCTATTATAATTTTCATGCATTGGGAGGGGGCATATTTAGCATCAGAAGACACAAAAATGGGATGTGTTCAGGACAACCCTTGACACACCAAGCCAACATCAAGAACCTATCCAAAGCTCAGTTTCCTCACCCCCAAAGATCACAACCGGCTGGCAGCGTGATCATCATCTGCACAAGAATACATTATTTTCTACTACTTAAGGGGCATTATTTTGAGTTAGAAGTTCTAATGGCAAAATTACCTGCATCTCCCCATGGCAAAGAATACTTAAAAAATTCCTGGATCCAGGTGGTTATTTGGATCATCCCCAAAATCTAGTCACTTGTTTCTTATTCCATTTCTGAGATTTCCTGAAAATTTTATTGAAATCCTTCCATAACTTATTGAGTTATGACAAACCAATGCCTCCAAATACATGACAAGCTTGGCAGAGATAAAGGAGATTCCAAGTCATCATAGGTAAAAAAAATTTTTTTAAAAAGAAAGCCGTATTTACACAAGGTCCATTCATTATAGTTTTTGCATCAAAGTTCTACCTCAGATGGGCATGTTTTAAAGTGATGAGACAACTTATGAAAAATGACAAACAGTTAACATTGGTCACAGTTACATGATGTTTTTTTAATTCTGAATTAATTATTCAGAATTAAATAATTTGAAATTAAAGTATTCTCCTTTGTATTTCCATTGAAATAATAATGCCAAATTGAGGTTTACATAGAAAACATGTTTAATCACCTTTATTCAATTCCGCTTAAGATTTCAGGGTTGGGAAGGGTTGTGATTGGACAGGGCGTGGATGTGACGTATTTACATCTACTGCTTCTTTTCTTTTCGGCTACAACATGGAAAACCACATAATAAGCCCCACTTTTGCCTGATTTTGATTTTAGTTTTGAAACAGCAGTTTGACACTAGCCTACAACTTCACTTTCACTTAAATAGACTCGGCTCTAGTCCAATGATTGCTTCAGGTGGCCATCCTGAAATATGTGTCCGTCAGCGAGGAATATGTGCGTCATGGCTACAGGACAAGGTTACGAGCATGTGCAGAACGACCGAATTTAAAGGAGCTATATCATGCTTTTCCAAGCCTGTCAAAGTCAGCTTTAGGCAATCATATGCTATTTTAGCACCCACGGCACTATGGAGTACTTTTCTATTACGAAATAGTCGTACGGACAGTTTTCAACACGGAAGTCATAACAACTCGACCCCACTGAAACCACGCCTCTCTCCACACTGGCGACTGAAACCAT
>JAOXYM010000016.1:17235649-17252680 GCA_028567055.1 Leptatherina wallacei | reverse complement strand
TCTGTTACTGTTGTATGAATGTTTTTAATTCTTTTTTTAAAATTGTTTTTATCATGTAAAGCACTTTGTGTTGCTTCTGTATGAAAAGCGCTTTATAAATAAAATTGAATTGAATTGAATCTTGTGATATTGGCAGAATATATTTCCTTGCAAGATATTAATGAATGGAAATGAAATAATGAAATTGTGGCTATGTGTTGAAAACTTGTAAAATCAAACAAGAAAATCTATTTCCATGTCTTTTCATGCTGTCAAAATGATTGACTGCATAATTAAGATCAGGGTAAACGCACAGCATGGAGTCTAATTCTAAGAAAGCATACAGCATGAAATGACTCGTGAAATAAAAGAGAATCTGTAACAAGAAGCAACATGATTTGGCATGTGCTGTTTCTGGAGAACAGGCTGTTTAGACTTAAAGCAGGTTGTGGAGGTTCATAATGAGGGGGGATTTACACTTTCTCACCCTCCTGTTGTAAATCAGTTTGTCTCTTGCCCTTGGCAGGGGGAACAGATGTGTGATGATAGGAGTAAAACAAGTCAGCGGTAAAGTGTTTGTTCCCAACTTGTTCAGGCAAATGCCACCTGCCTTAAAAAGGTGTCCAGAAAATAGTTGAAATTGTTAATCAAATGTAATGAACTGGCAGTAGGTGCTGTTAAGAACCACACATTAAGTGTCATCAGTTTCTTGACTGCAGGCTGTTGATTCACAATATCATTACTCCCTATACGACATACAGTGATACATTTTGTAATAGAGCATGCACAGCCACATTATCAAGAACTTAGTTTAACAAGTTTGAGACCATGTCTATGAGAAAGTAGATCACAGTGGTGCTGCTGCACATATTTTTAAAATATTTTACTGCAAAATAACTCAGAGTCAGAGTGACCCACGTCACAGTCAGTAAACTGACTCATTCAGCACATATTCATGCATACAGGCATAAGAGTGCTGGGGATCGTATTGTCATGGGTTTGAGTAAAATTTGTATTTAAAGTATTTTTAAGTATTTAAAGTATTATTTTGTTTTAAAAAAGTGGGCATTGTTTGACTAATCATGTTTAACTACTCCTGAATAATGTAGGGAGCTGAGTGTTATGATAGCCAAAAAGTCAAAGGATTTAAATTTGCCGGAAATGAGAGAAGTTCATGATTTGGATTAAAATACAACCTCTGTTTGTTAATTCTTATTAATCAACAACCTGTGTAAGAGGCTTTGAGCCTTACCTATTGGAATGAGACGAACACAGAGGATCATAACACCACCGAGGAAAAGTGTGGAAGATTGACAGAGGTGTCTGGAGCAGAACCTGAGCAGCAACAAGGCTATTATGTATGCTGGGACCTCTGTCACAGCAGAAAATAAGCAGTTCAGGTAAGGGTCACCGTGCAGGTTTGAAGTGTTGAGGGACAAACCATAGTAAGTAATGGTGATGATCATCCTGGAAAGAAATTCAGAAAGTGAATACACATAAAATTAAAATCTCAAAATAGTAAAACTCTAAGTTTGACACGTGGATTAGCGTGTCATAACCTTTTAGTTAATGATCCACACTGAAGACATACCACAGACTTGCACACAGCAATGTAATTGAAGAGATGTTGCAGCTTTTCAGGATGGTCATGATGTTGACTTTCTCATCCTTTCTAGCCAAAGAAAGTTCAATCTGCAGAAAACAAGAGGGAATTGTAGCAGTGTTCAAACTTTGCCACATGAAAATTTAAAGACATCAATAATTTTGCAACACAGTGATATACTGGAATTTTGTATTTCCACATTTATACAGATACAACAGAAACACAGACTTAACATGCAAAAGTCAAGCAAAAATGACAACAAAAAGTATGTTTTTGTTTCGAAGTATGTGTATAGATTATGGTGTGTGTGGTTGCTAATAAACTTACCTCAGCTTGTGTGAAAATAGCTTGTGGAACCTCTACTTTATTCATCTTAGCAGCATCTTTCAATATGGCTTCAGCCTCCTCTACTCTCCCCTGAGAAAGGAGCCAGCGAGGAGACTCTGTGATCAACCTGAAAGGGCAAAAATCATCTGCAGATAAGGTCACGTTGAGACCTGAGCTACGTTGAAAAAGATACGTATATTTAACTTTTTCATAACTGGTTATATTGCTGTTTTAAGATGTCAAAGAAAAGTGTATTCAGAATCCGAATCACTTTATTGTCACTGAACCAGCGTCCTGGCACAACAACATTTTTTCCAGTACAACCCCTCCAAACAGGATCAGGTAGACTGAGGCAGCAGCAGAGCAGCAAACCCTTTTCACCCTTTTCAGTTGCCACCAGACAAATTGAAGAGGTGTGGGCCTGAAAAAGGGTTCTAGTGTGTTTAAGAAACTTTGGTTTCCACTTAGAAATAAAATCCCAGAAACATTAGGTAAAAAGTGGCCTCTAGAGTCAGTATTTAGTTTGTTCATTTGGGGCTTTGGTAGAAACACAGTGATACAACTTGAGAGATTCTTCAGAAGAAAGGTGGGTTTACAGTACCAGTTTTGGATGCAGCTATCCTTTAGTTATACCAATAAACCAGTTAGAAGCAAAAATACAATTGTTTTCACAAGATGATAAACCAGCAGCTCTAAACTGTTTATGAGCTTCTGCCCATAGATCCCTTCATACTTCACTCATTACTGCATCCAAAGGCTTCACAGACAGCTGTATTTTCATGGGCCCCTTGGTGTCACAAATCAATTCTGATGGTTGTCTTTAATATTTTCTAAAGAAGAGTATTTAGGGCCACTGAAGAAAAACACAGAATTCTGAGAAAAAAGTCAGAATTCTGACAGAAATAGAACATTTGAATTTTCCTACCACCACAGGGGCACGTAGAGTAGTCCGGATGCAGCCATTGGAATCAGTAACAGCCACCATTCACGGAGGAAGTAGGCCGCTAGAGGCATTACCATGTATCCTAAAGCTGAGCTCATGAAAACTCCAAGGGAGCAGAAGACCACTCGTATTCTTGGGCTGAGTATTTCCGATCCTGTAGATGCCATGTGTTAAGAAGGACTTGTCAAAACAAAACTGAGACTCGGGTTTAGGGTTAATTGCTAGAATATTGAATATCATTGAGTTCACTACATCATTGCCTATTTCACCACGTTTTCCAGGCTCTAAAATGTTGGGAGGCATAGGTGCACACATTTAACCATAAACATAGTTTTTATCAACTCAACTGAACTTTTAAATGGGAAATGGAGTCTGCCTCTTTCAGGCCCTATTCAGGAAAACATGCACGTTAACTTTAATTTTGTACAGAATTTGATCATCTTAACTTATCGGCTATTGCAAAAATATTATCTGATATCGGTATTGGCCAAAATTTTCATATCGGTGCATCCCTAATAGATATATATGTATATAAATATATATATAAGAGAAGACAAGATATAATATCGAGTAGGAACAAATACTGCATTGCTTACTGTAAATAACATACCCAACACAAATCCAATGGTGTAGTTGGAGTATCCACCAGCACCCACAAGTACGAAAATAAAGAGAAAGACCTCCCAGCTTGGCGCGAAGATCTGTGCTGTGATTGCAACAATCTGAAGAGCCATCATGATAAAGAGTACTGGCCTCCTTCCAAATCTGTAGAAGACATATTATTAATCCCTAACAGGAAAACTGGATTGTTTATCCGAAAGTTTTATGTACAGTATTTACCTGTCAGACAACTGGCCCGAGATCATAGTTCCCATGAGCACACCAACATAATGAATAGAGGTGGTCAGCGGAGCTTTGTATGCATTATCACAGACCAAGTCCCACTGCAAAATCAACACATTCTCTCAGTCATTTAGTCACATATTTCTTTTTGTGTAATTTAAGGGCAGGAAAGCAACAGTAGAACCACAGCAACAGGCTTACTGGTCGAACAATCAGAGCATGAATAATGGCAGATTATATAAACATAAAAATTAGTTCAGAACATTTGCTTTTAAAGCTAAATTTGTTTGAGTGCTTATAGAATAAGAGCTATTGGAAATGTTTATTTAAAAAAGTTAGTTGTCATGGTGCATTTATATTGAGAAATCAGTTTATCTGTAAATCCTGACAATCAAGTCTGATTTAGATACATTTTGTGTTTGAAATATCTTTTACACCACTATCATTATAAGTGTCTTGACAGGTATTTTTGCCATTATAACTGTAGTTCTGCCGCTATTCAGTCATTTTTACAGTCCTGTGAATAAATTGGTACATCCCATTACTTTCTTTGAATCTTAACCAGTAAACATTAGATCATCTTTGAAGCAGTGTCTACTTATGAAGTTGACACATGGAAACAAATTAATAACATATTGTAGTCCATGTTATAATTTAGACCAATCAAAGTACCCCCTAATGACCAATCAAGTTTTAGAAAAGAAATAAACTTAAAGACCTTGGTGTGAGAGGGAATCATCTTTGTCACATTTCTCTATGTTAGAATCTTTTGAATTTATCTGATGAGCATGGAGGCGAAAACGTACAAATTAAATTAAATGCTTTATTAATCCCAAGGGGAATAATAGGGGAAAAACAGCTTGTAATTATAGTATGGAGGAAATTATGGACACTTGCCGAAATTGTAACGGTGTCTTTACATGAAAAAACAATCAAATGGCTGCAGCTAATCCTAAATGCTTCAGCTAGAGTCCTGTCCATGACAATAGTCACACCAGTCCTTAAATCACTGCGCTGGCTCCTTTAGGGATAGACTTCAAAATCCTGTTAATGGTCTTCAAAGTACTGCATGATGTTAGGCCTAAATACATCTCATACTTGCTTGTTGGTTATAAAGCACCTACACCTCTTAAGGTTGTGAGGGACATGTTTACTCAGTACTCCCAAGGTTAGAACCAAGCCAGGTGAAGTGTATGTATAAGATAAGATACTTCATTGTTATCATAAAAGAATGTGCAATTATTGTATAAAAAGAATGTACATTCTTGTTTTGACCAAGAATATTGTTCAAAACAATATTCTTGAACGCTCGGGTAAGGTCAAATTTGGTCTGGAGGGAATACATACCAGAGAGTATTTTTACTGCCATGCAGTTTGCTGCCACTGACTCAATAATGAACTCAGAATTACATCAAAGAGGGTTTGATGAAAATGCAAGGTCAGGTGCTCAAAGTGTGAAGATCAACCAGAAATTACTTTTTCAGCTGGATAATGATTCTGTGCAGACTTACAAATTCACTAAGAAAGGGTTCAAAAGGCTAACGGTAGAGGATTAGGATGACCTTTTCAGCAGCTGAGCCAAGAAAACCTTAAACACCTTGTGACTGATTGGGTCTGTGAGGAAGAATATTCAGAATATTGTTGACAAGTATGTAGCATGGACAAGAATTCATATTTACTGCTGTGGCAGATTCTGAAGAATATAGAAACCACTTATATTTTCTTTTGGTACGTCATTGAAAAGGCCTTTTCCCTTTATGTTTGGATTCAAGTGCATCACTTGCATCCTTATACACTGTACCAAAGAGGATTCAGTGTTTTCTAGTAGGCTACAGAAATATATTGAAAAAAATCTGATCAACTTTAGCTCCAAGAATCTCAGTATTATTTGTTGAAAATTGAAAGAGGAATTAATTGGTCACATATTGCTTACCTCTGTAACAATAGTTGACTGGTAGATTTCTTTGCTGTACGTCCATCCATCCCGGCACTTTTCCAAAGGAATGTCACTGACATTCACATGCACATTTGGGATTAATTTATTTTGGGAGTAATTTCTCACAGTCTCTAGACTAAGCCTCGAGCATGAGCTGCGCTTTGTAGCACCATCGACCGTTTCCAGTGGGATTGTTACATTTCTCCATGCCTCACTGATGTTGTAGTTTTCAGGAATATAGCATTCATGTGGAGGGGTATCACCTACAAATACTATATAGATGCCAGTAAATCCATTTGGGAAGATGCTGATGGCCAGTGCAAAGAAAATCCTTTTTTGAAAGGGTCCCCAAGATCCAAGGAAAGATGTGATGGAGTCGTAGTCTCTTATTTCTGTGCTGCCCATTACTTCGCCAATATCTTTATTGTAACAAAAACAAAAGAAGACAAGCCAACACCTTATAAATACTAATATGCACAAGATAGACTGTCCTACAGCTCTGTGATATGTAACAAGGCCATGTGACTTGTAAAGCTGAGCTCACATTTTATATGACTCCTCCATCTAAATGTGGGAGGTTACATAGTTAACATACAGTACTATAAAACTAGTTTAGCATCTTTTTATCTTAAGCACAAATTAACTGTTGTGATAATAAAAAGACATAAATGCATGTTTTTCTAGACTTGGGAACATTCTACTGAACATAAATAAATAAAATACAATTGTGATATAACAGGTGAAGGAATGACAGATCATTTAAGAAATCCTTAAAAAGAGAGTGAATCATTTTCAAGAATTGGTTAAGCAGTATTGAAGCTTTTCTTTATAGTTTTCAGAAATCATTGCGGCATTTATTGCAACCAGATAGTTTAAAGATAAAGAGATAGGACTTGGCTGCGTAAGGGCTTGGATGTGGTTGTTCATAAACTATTACAGAAGACCAAAGTCCTGAAGGACGGCAACCCGGGAGGAATTCAACCCAGAACTCATGATATTTTTGACAAAAATAATGAAACAAGCATTGGAATATTTTTTTTTCCAAGTGTAACACAGCACATTTTCTATTTCCCAAAGTAACAGTGTTTTAGTTTCCAATAAATGAACACATTAATGACTTCTTTGATGAACACATCATAACCAGTTTTATCCTGCTTTCAAAGGAAGAGCCACATTATTCCAAGAAATGTCAAATTGACCTCAAAGTATTTCAGGTGGAGGCTACACGTGAACGTTCTAGTGAACATAATTACATCATAGTTCAGCTCCTTCAGGCTGAATATTAATCCATATTCAAAGCTCAAATTCCAAACATAGTTTTAAGATTTGGATTGACTGCTTATCCATAATATTACACAGACGATGACTAATACTATGAACACTATTGAAAATGAAAGTTTTATCATTTTACATGTTATTTAGTGAGTCGTCTGGTTAAGAAAAATTAGTTGATCTAGATAGTTGATTAGTTGTATCTAGACTTTATGCAACATTAATCTGACTTGCTGTCTTTAGCCTTATATTTGTTTTACAGGCATAAGAGTTGTATCATTGTTTTCATACATTTATCAAATTCATTAAATAATACGTCAGGTTAAATATGTGACATGATCTCTTATCATTGCCAAAAACAACAATAACATGGATAATCATTTTAATGATGTCATATTTGTTTTTAAGAAATTGATTAATTAAATTGACAGGGGGCCGGTGCAGGATGTACCCTGCCTCTCGCCTGCTAATTGCTGGGAGAGGCTCCAGCTCCCTGTGACCCTGAATTGGACTAAGCGGTACAGAAAATGAATGACTCAATGAATGAAAAATTAATTGCAAGTTGACAAATAAATAACTTTGGTTCCGTATCATGAAAGTTAGTGTGTTCAATTTTCTTTTAATGAAAAGTATTATGAGACAAAATTAGTGACCAATCAGATAAATATATTCCCATTTCATATAAAATTTTTATTTGATTTCTTTTTGCAACATTATAGAAAATGTATCGAATTAACAAACATTAATTTGGTCAAAACAACAACAACATTATGCAACAATCCTCTGGATCCCCAGTAAGACTTCTTTTAGGATCACTTTCACATGTCAGTTGATCCCTTTTAAACAAGAGAAACTTTCTGTCTTGCTAAAGAAGATCAAATAAAACTAGGTGAGAGTTTGCACATCAGATTTGCCCTCTTGTAAAATGGGTACGCTGCGTGTTGCTCCATTTCGCAAGTTTTTTTTCTTTTTGGACCCAAAGCATAACCTGCAATACAGAGAAACCTGTTAAAAATGGCATTCACAAACACTGATGAATACTATAAAAGGCAGATTACATTTATATCTTTAATTTTTTTTCTTCTTCACTCTTATTTTAGTCAACATAAAGTTACCCAGGAGCCAACAAAAGTTGTTATTGGTGAGTCAACCTATCTCTAGTGTCTGTTTTTCCCCTTTACCTATACAGCACTTTTAAGGACAAAGCCAACTGTAACTTATAAACTACAGTCCTCATGTGACTGGTTTAGTAGATTTCTGTTATATAATCAGGAAAAATACACATACCCTCGACATTCTTGCATCTGATCCACTGTTTCTGGAAGATCTTTATGGAGGGTCTCCGGAAGAAAAAAGTTAACGACAGAGGAGGCAATAGTCAGACTTCCCATTAATATATAAGGTAGAACCTTATGATATGTTCCTGTAGGTAATAAAAAAGAAAATTCCACATTAAAAAATGCCATATTTTTGACTTCAGCATCAATAACCAGTGAAATACTGGAATATTGTACAGACATGTTTGTTCTTATTATGTTGCAGTGAACATGCAGTATATCTGTGGTAAATTCAGCACATTTACCTAAATAGATGACATAAGGAGCTGTGATACTGCCAATGCGAGCAGCAGAGGAGCACATTCCCATGCCAACGTTCCTGAGTACTGTGGGGTAGATCTCAGCGGTATAAATGTACACAATGCTGAAGGCCATGGTGAAGCCAAACTTCCCAATCATTTCCAGTGCCAGAGCCACATTGTAGAGTGCTGGAGAGAAAAAGAAAAAGTAGATACCTTTGTATTTATATCCATACAGAACATGATGCAGAATGATTCGCCCTGACAAAAAAAAGGGGGATTTTAATACTCTAAACTGGCTGTGTAGGTTTAAGCAAAGTTTTAATGTTTAAATTTGAACAGAATAATATTGGTATCTTAGCTTGAACATAATTTCTTAAAAAAATTTAAATTGTTGACTTGCCCTTCAAAATCTCAACATCTAAGCATACAAGCATTCATAAGATACCCTGAAACATAATTAATCTATAGAGGAGCTACATATCATCTCACAGAAGAACCAAAGGATCTGCAGGCGAGACCCAATATCACTAGACAATGGTGCAGTAAAAGGGACAAAATAAAGACTACTGAGAAGTTAGCATTGATAAATGACAAGCCAGTAATGGGAAATGTAAAGGCAACGAGTCAGTTAATCAAGTCGGTGAGTTATGCATCAATACCTGCAGCACACTGCACGAGCTGCTGTCTCAGCATGGAATTAGCATGCCAAGGCTAATCCTCAACAACTACTGTACTTGTCTGATTGTTCACAAGCATATATAATTTCTAAATTTATAGGTGGCTGTTTTGACAGAGACAACATAGTCAGAGGGAATACAGGTGCAAACACTGGTCACATCCCTTCACTATACAAGCATGTAGCTTCAATATGACAAGTTGAGTGAGTTATCACTTTAGTGTTCCCCACATTGGCTTGTTAGTTACAAACATCAGGGTATCGATCATCAATAGCTGGCTTTTAGAATGATGTACACTGCAGCCTCCACCTGCTCCTTTGAGTCATAATGATGCCATTATTCATGTGTAATAGAGAGCCCACAAATGTTCCATGTCTATGCCTCAACAATACCTGTTTTGTTGAAGGGTCTGGAGAATTTTAAACCAGGTTTAAAACAAAAGATGGGTCCATTCCCACCTTGCAGACAAATTTATGAGACTACAAAGAAATGGCTGAAAACTAACATTGTAGTCTTACCTGGAGACAGTGGAAGAGTGCGCTTAGTCGCAGAGTATGAAGTATGACCACATTTGATAGTGGAATGGGTCACACTGTTATGCTTTTTTAGCTCAATGAACATAGAAACACGCACAAACACACACATGAAATGACCTCTACACACACAAGCACCAAGTTGACTAAAAGGTGTAAGACAAAATTTTGTGATAATTTTATATTTCATGCTTTATAAAACAATCAATACTGGGTCAGTTTGACCTGGAAGGACAACAGCTGTGACTATTTGCTGCCATCAAAAATTGTGAAATGGTTTCAAAAGAATATCTTGGCTAAGTTTTGACATATACCTCTGTGATGTTCTATCAACAAGTGTGCCTCTGATCATACAGTAACTATTATGAAATTATCAAACATTTCCCCCCTTTTTTAACTCAAAAGTTAGGAAAAATTTTATATAAATGAGGTTTATCATACCATGAATTACAAAAATAAGTGTAAAACTTTAATGTATTGGAAACAAGTTCACTAAAAAGGTAAAACAAAAATATTTTGGCAGTCATCCTTTAAATAATGCTTTATAAGCAGTCAAACAGGCCATGACAATTTAACCTAGTAGGACAAAAGGTGCGTAGTAAATGGGAAGGCTAGTCACATATTCACCATGTTTCTTAATCAGCCACACAGATAATAAGTTGCAAACTGCTGACCTATAGTTTCCATTCATCTTGCATATTTGCAGAGCCTGCACATCTGATCTATTCTTTAGGAATAGTCAATTTAGTCATTATGAAATCTATATAGGCTATTTCTAGTTGCTTATATACACAACATCTAAATACACTAAAAGTACAATTTTATTTGTGACGTGAATTTAAAAATTCTATTTTGTATTTTGATTTTTTACTTTGACAAGATTGTAATCATTATACTGAGTTGGACATGGTCAGCTCAAAAATAGACTTGATATCTGTCACACCAGTCAGTGCCACCCTAGTGGGCCCTGGCACTGTATTTATAATGTTTTCTACTGACACTTTTGCAGGATCTATATTTTGGGAGAAAGACTTCTGTATTTCTCCATTAATATTTGTTGATGTGTTGCTTGGAGGAATATAAATAGCAGTTTCCTTATTTGGTTCATAATAAAATCCTAAATCTAAATCTGCACTGCAAAATAATACATCCCTCTTTGTACTGAAACACGTGGGGTTGAAATGGTGTTTCTTATAATGAGTGTATTTGGTCTCCACTGTAAGGAACTTGTTATGTGTGTGGCTGATGAGGAAACATGGTGAATGTGTGACTAGCTTTTGTGGTGTCTTCCTGCTCACTATGCACTTTTGGTCCTCCTGGGTCAAATTGCATGTTTGACTGCTTTTAAAGCATTAGGTATAGAATTTCTTCTTCTTATTTCATGATGATAAACAACCTTATGTAAAACCTTTCCCAACTTTTGAGTAAAAAAAGTGAAATGTTTGATTATTTTCACAACATATGATCAGAGGCACAAATGTCGATAAGACATCACAGACAGGTATGTCGACGTTTAATCAAGATATTTCAAAATTTTTGATGGCAACAAATAGTCACAGCTGTTGTCCTTCCGGGTCAAATGGACCCAGTCTTAATTGATTATTCTATAAATCCAAAATTTTGACTCATACCTTTTAGTCAACTTATTTCCAGCTCATTAACATTATTTTTGTTCTGTATGGTAGCCTACAATAGATCTCATTTAAATGTGATCAAACCTTATTTTTTAGTTAAAATAGCAGGAATTATGAGTCATTTTGAGTAGGCTATAGTTAGGATCAGAAGCACATGACAGATTGATATATGCCACAGATATTCTTCAGATATTGTTCAAACCAGTTTTTTTTTATTTCCACTGTATATAAAGCAAGTGTAAAATGGTCACAGTATTCTGAGTCACATATTTTTAGCCTACCATTGAATATGTTCAGGTCAAATTGACCAGGGAGGACCACAGGTGCTATACATTTTAATTAAACATACTATAATTCAACAAAAAGAGTGATAATTAATTTTACATTCAAAGAGCATAGTATGGAACCATCCATATAATTTTCAGACAGTTATATGGAAAAAACAAAAACAGCCATATTTTCATGTTTCCTTTTGAACAGGACAAATTGACCTGAAGACAACAGGGGGCTAGGTCACTCTGAGAAGGATGATTATTTTCAAAGGATATCATGTTTTTCTATTTAGTCAGCTAAAGAAAAGACACACTAGTTTTCCTTTTTGTCAAATCTAGACTTGGGATACATTTTCATTCATTAAGTCAGCTTCATGTCTAATTATGTGACAGTACACCTTCTTAAAGATCTGAAGTTTTACATTTCAAAACATAATAAATTACTATGCACTATGTACTCTATGCAATGTGAGTGGGTTGACATTACGGCTCAGGGCAGACGGTCACATGCTACAGGAGAGTTTCCAGTGAGACCATAATCTCACTGAAGGCATCAAAGGGCCGGTTCTGTTTCAGACTAAATGTCAAGAGACATGACTTAATCTTAAAGTAGCATAACGTAACTTTCCAACCTTAAAACTGTGCGTTTCTGAGTTGTTTTGATTGCACAGTAACGTATATCATGTACGTTTCTAGAGATGTCGTTGCGCAGCAGCATCTCAAGGTCGAGAAACTGCATTTAACATTTGCTTCCGGGACGCCGCATGTTGTTACAGCTGAGTTTACTTTACACATCCTATCAGCAACCAGATAGCAACATACCGGTCGAAAGGGACGGAGCAAGAGACAAGAGTTAACATAGGACTGTCTTTTACTGGCTGGAGAAAGCTCAGAGTACAGGTAGGATGCAAGATAGATGCCGAATTAGCTGCGGTTAGGGGGGCACATTACTGTAAAAATGTGCCAAAGATCTGTAGTGCTGTAGCTTCTTTAAAAGCATATACATTCTTAAAGATAAACTATTCAAAAGTAGGCTTATATACACTAATTCTCTATCTCAATCATCTAAATCTTTCAATGAATTTTTGCTTGAAAACTGGACTGGAATGCAACGTTATGGTTTACTACAGATACCGAAAGTCAACAGACAACTAAGCCGTCCCCATAATTTATGTATTATGTACATGATGATATTAAGAGGAAAGAAGAAGTCTTACTGTCAGGGATGAACTGGATGAGCAGGAGAACTCCTCCTCCGGTGATGAGGAATGTTGACAGGAGTGCTCTTCTTGGACATTTCTTTAGAAGCCAAGTAGAAACAATATAGGCAGGAACTTCACAGACAGCTGATAAAAAACAGTTTGTGAAGGGGTTGCCACTCAGATTGGAGGTATTCAGGGATAAACCAAAATACCCAATGTTTATTGCCATCCTGTAAAGGTGAAAAGATCAGAATTAGAAGCCCAATCATTTTTTTCTCACTCGTGATCATATAAATGACATGCATTGTTTTTTCATCTTAATCCTTACTGATTAACAAAGGTATAAACATTGTTATAGGCAATTGTTGATGTCAATCACACTCACCACAAAATGAGACACATCAGCGTGATGCATCTAATATTCTTAGACTTCAAAATATCAAGCATGGTGTACTTTCTGCCAGGTGACATTTCTTGTATCTGTAACCGATGCAGAGAAAACCCATTGTGAACATTTTCATTTTTTTTATTTTTCAAGTTTAACATGAGCTGTTTGGTTCGTGGAACTGATTGAGGCATGAACAGGTTTATGGAGTGGTATTGCCTTGCACACTTTTACCTGAAATGATGGAATTATGGTAGATTAAGATTTAAATGGAAAGTGTTTAGTATCAAGAAAGCATTTTGAATAAAACTTTTAAATCTCTGCGACAATGGTGACATTAGAGTCAATGTTTTGTGTGTAACTATATATATATATATGCACAGTATGTATATGTATTATTATTTTATAACATTTGTTTTGCCAGAGTCAGCTTAAGATGCAAGTCTTTGTTTCCATGTTTTTGTTTCCAATAGTCATAACTTATTTCTCTGAACTTATGTCCAAATTGAAATTAACTTTATGGTTTTAGGTTTGTACTTGGAAAGTTGTGTAATAGATAAGCCTCACCTCAGATTCTTTAAAGATTACAGGTGGTGCATCAACTTTATTTTTCCTTGCAGCATCCCTTACAATGTCTTCTGCCTCTTTCACTCGACCCTGAGTAAGCAGCCACCGAGGCGACTCTGGAATGAACCTGTACAGATGAATGTTTTTAGGTTTTCAATCTGTGCATACCAACTGGAGCTTTATGAGTAATCAGCACATTATCATGAAAAACATACCACCACAGTGGGATGTACACTACAGAAGTTGCTGATAGAACAGCAAGCAGAGTCCTCCATTCTCTGATGCCATATGCAATCCATGGAAGTGTCATATAACCAATGCAGTAAAACAGGAAAGCCCCCAGAGTTGTGAAGAGAACTCGCATGGTCTTACTCAACACTTCTGTACCTGTAAAGAGATAAAGGTATGACTATTCAGTGATGAACATGTGACTGAACAAACAGTATGAACAAGCAAACAGTAAAAGCCATGCCTGTCAATAAAATGAGTAAAACATCATTGGGGATTACAGTATCTTTTAGTGCTTACCTAGAACAAATGCTGAGATGTAGATGGATATCTGAGAAGCTCCAATAAAAAGGAACATGATGCAGAACATTCTCCATGAATGAGAGAATGACTGAAGCAGGACTGAGAAACACTGAGACCCAAGAGACATGAAAATAACCTTCTTCCTCCCAAACCTGAAGTGAATAGACAAAGATAGTATATAGTCTCACAGATGCAGTGCATTTTGAAACTTGGATTAAGTTTGTTCTTTTGTTAAGAAGTAACACTGCCACAAGTATAGCTAATAACATGTTAGCAGGTATTTCTGAGGAGGACCACGCTGAAGGTAAACAACCAAGTCAAGATGCAGCAAATTTATTTAAGCAGGCCATGACAAACAGACTCTTATAAGTATGTTTGTACTGTATTATGTAGTATGCTCCTGACTAAACATTAATCTGCTTCAACAGTAGAGGGAGCTGTTGCCTTCAAATGCTAACCAGAGGTCTGTCGTGACATTTAGGACAGTTTATTCAGCTGTGACCGGCTAAATCAGGATTTAGTTCTGAGTGATTTATTTCCCCAAAACAACATGTAGGAATAGTTGGATTCTTTAGATAGAATAAATCTTAGTTACAAAAAGTGCATTCAGGATGATTTCACTGATAAGTAAAAGTTGGATGGTATACCTGTCAGAAAGTTGCCCTGAGATCAGGGACCCAACAAGGTATCCCACAAAAAGCGTTGAGGATGCAAAAGGAACTTTCCACTGGTCGTCACAAACAAGGTCCCACTTTGAAAGAATAACAGATAAAAAGATTCACACACACATGTGCAAACAGAAAAAAGTAAAAAAGGATTGTAAGACACAAATATACTTCCATACTAACCTCGGTGACAATGGTGGATTGGTAAATATCTTTGCTGTAGTTCCATCCATCTAAACATCCCTCTTGCTGCAGGTTGGTGACATTAACATCCCTTCCAGGAGCACATCCCTCAGCAGAAAGATTTCTAACCACATCTAGCTTATATCTACTGCACTGACTCTGAACTTCTTCTCCATCCACCATCGTAACAGGGATGATGGCATTTCTCCACTCCTCGGTCAGATTGACATCTGGAATGAAGCAGTGGTGCTTCGGAGCTGCTCCAGCAAAAATAATGTAAAGTCCATTGAATCCAGTTGACACAAAAACTGTGTTTAGGAGAAAGAATTTGGCCCAGAAATAAGGACCTGTTTGTCCCAGAAATGCAGTGTCTTCATCATAGTCTCCCATTTCATATGAATAAAACTTCCCTGATGTTCAGAATATGAGATGTGGCTCTTTTCTAAAAGTCTTCAGCTGTGTACCAGAGATGAAAGCTTGAGCTCTCTGTGGGATAGAAAGACCTAGTACCCTCGGTGGGACGGAGTCACAATTGAAAGTTTTCCATTTCCAGTCCAGAGAGAGTATTAAACCCCCTCTCAAAAGAACAACTGAGCATCCCGAAGCAAAAGAAAAACCTCCCACAAGGCTGAGTGATGGACCCTCCTTTAAAAGCAGGCGAGTGAGTAAATTTATCAGAATAGAAATTGAAAGAGCCCCACAATCAGTGATTTGATTGAGTGGAGGTAAAATAATCAGAAGCTTGAGAGTGGCCTGTCTACTGTACTGTAGGCACCCCCAGCCCCCGCACCTCTGTGGTGTTTCCTCTAAACAACATTCCACACTTTTAAATACTCCAAAGAAGTCCACGTGCCTGTACTCTAAATGTTGCTAAGTAGCATTAAGACTCCTGTTGGACTATTTTAAGACGCTGTTAGGAACAAGGTTGGCTTTGTAGTAAGTTCAACAGAAACTGGATCAATATTGTATGTTTGTTTTACTATCTTGGAGATAAACCACTAAAACACCCACTCCATGGAAACTACACCTAGTGTAAATGTAGAAAATTGAGGACTCAAATAAATTCTATCATTACTTTGTGTGTAGAGATATTCACATGCATTTCTTTAATTTACTCTAAATATGTGTGACGGTAAATGAATACAGGTTTGTCTGCCAAGACGGAGTGATACCC
This sequence comes from Leptatherina wallacei, assembly GCA_028567055.1. Taxonomy (NCBI): domain Eukaryota; kingdom Metazoa; phylum Chordata; class Actinopteri; order Atheriniformes; family Atherinidae; genus Leptatherina; species Leptatherina wallacei. Next base: position 17,236,375 of record JAOXYM010000016.1, on the reverse strand, counting down.
TGGGGAGAGTCATAAATACTGGGTTCTGTACTGCAGGCTCTGCAGCTGACTGACTTTCAGGCAAACTGAAAAAGACTCCACTGTATTTTAGTTTTATTTGCTGAGTTAATAAACAATTAACAGAAAATTGTAATATTGTACTATATATAAATATATATATAGTACAATATTACTTATCTTTAAACTTTAAACGTATCTATAAACAATCTCTAAACAAGAGTGCAGCTTTTCAGGTTGAATACAAGACTTCTTGTTTTGATGCTCAGATATAGTACAGTTCTCTTTCAAAACTCTTGGCATACAAATATGTTTTTACTTCAACTAAAAATTCAGTTTCTCCTCTCAAATTTAAGGCCCTAGTGTTGCATGGGCAAAACTCCTGCACTCAAGACTGAACTGCCACTAAACCTACTTCTGTGCTCTTTCAAATCGTTTTACTCCTGGATTTGTCCCGTGCTTTTAGTTTGTTGTGAGAATAGTTTGTAAAACTTCCTCCAGTCAATAGAAAGCCAAATGTAACTTTGATTAAGGATATTCTTTTTGCCTCCTTTTGGGGGTACTCTTTTACTTCACAGAGTATAATCTATGAGTTATGAGTCCATGAGTTTACAGGTTTTCATATCATGGTTAAAGAATTGGGAAAGGACAGTGTTAGTGTTATTTCTATATTTCTAAAATATAGAACTTAATCAACTGTACATGTACTGAATCAAGATGTCATGTTCT
>JAOXYM010000016.1:17185750-17196080 GCA_028567055.1 Leptatherina wallacei | reverse complement strand
TAGATAGATAGATAGATAGATAGATAGATAGATAGATAGATAGATAGATAGATAGATAGATAGATAGATAGATAGTACATTGAATATCTTTTCTTGAACCAATACCAGTGCGTGTATTCTTGTGTTTTGGATGTTTGACTGCTGGTAATGGAATAGGCTCTCTGTCAATAATGGGGAACCTGACAGAGCCGGTATGTAAGATGCAGCCTAGTGATTGTTACAGCAGCAGTAGGGTTGGGTCCTCCCCTTTGTGTGTAGGAGGCTTGGAAGAACAGGTCTTGCCTGGTCTTGTGCTGTAAGTGAAGTAGTGCTCAGTTTGAGATAATCACTGTGTGTCTGTGAATATGCGTAACTCTGACTGAAAGATAACATCTTCTACTTCCATTTATTCATTCATTACAATATGTTGGATTCATGTTATTGTGTATTTCATTCGTGGGGGAAAATATTGAAAATCTATTCTTTAAAAATTTGTCTTATCAATCAAGAATTTCAGGAACCCCCAGCAGTACCTCCACAGGGTACAAGGACAAAACTCTTGTTGAAGTTCTCTGCGTTAGAGAGTTTAAACTTGAACACAGTATGTAATGAAAATCTGCCATTTGAGTTTCTCATGCCTAAAATGGAAATTTGATGCCTGCAGGGAAAAATGACCTCATGGTGTAACAGAGACATCCCGTCTCCACAAGGACAGAGAAATGAACACACGTGCAACCCATTTCTCCTCCTCACGGGGCCATGGATGGAGTGTTAGCATTGTATGAAATGACACCAGTCCCCTCATTTGTTTTCTAGTGATGGTTGTCATGGTAACAGCATATTGAGCTAATAGCTAAACATAATCAGGCCACAGTTTGCCACACCTGAACCTGTTTGATTAAACACGAACATCCAACTAAAAACAACTTGTTGATAGAAAGAAAGATGTGTCAGTGGAGCCGCCCTATGGTAAAACATTTCTCTGCTCTTGGTTTGATACTATTTAATTTGAGCAACATGACAGGACAGAAATTTACACAATGTCACATTTTTACACTAGTCATGTCCACTTTGGATGATACTTCTCTACCTTAATGATGAAGGTGAACAGTGTTGAAGATTTCTTTTAAATTCATATTTGAAAGTTTTGTTGTTATCAAAGCACAATCCAAATTTACACAGATAAATTAATGTCAATACACTTTGTGTATTGTTTGTTATGATCACTGGTCGTTATTAACTATATTGACAAGTGCAAGGACCCTTGCTTGTTGCCCGGGTCAACTAATGCTCCATGGAGATTTTTCGTGGCCATTTTGAATTTATATCCACATGAATGATGAAAACGCCACTAATGCCTCTAATAATTTTAATTAATTTCATGTTATTTTATCTTTTAATTAATATTTATTTGTTTATTTATTTAACATATGGCATTTACATATTTACTCACATCCATATATTACAAATTCCAGATTACAATGGATCTACTAATTTTCAAAACATTTAATCACATTTATCTGGAAGGGAAAAATCCAATATGTCACATTATGATCAGAGTAACTTTCTCAGATTTAAAGTTATTTTAAATCTACATACGTGTACATTTCCACACGTGTGTTGTAATCCTGACCACCTGAACTGACTCACCTCAGAATACAAACCTGAAGTCAGATCTATTAAGTCAGAAATATAGAAAAGATGGAACAAGCTATCCCCAAAAAATTAAACCTCATGGACAAATAAGGAGTCAAAGTTACTTGTATTACAAAAAAATTGTAGTAAATGCCATCTATGTTATTTTGTGTTTACCAAATCTATCATTCCATACTGGCGGGTCAGTTTTGGCCCGTGACCCATATGTTTGACACCTTTTCCACATGAACTTTAGCATGTTGTAGATCATAATGCAGCATTCATACAGCATCATCTCAGCAGCTGTCTACAAGGTGATAATATCTGTCTGTCCAGACCGTTTTCAGTTTATGAGGATATAAGACGTGAAACCACCAGATGTGATGACTGAAGTTTAATAGTCAATAATAATGAAGAAACATTGATAAAAACTGATGATTTGGCTCAAAGAATGATTTCCTCTTTATTAGTAAAATAGAAATCTTTTACAGCAGCGGTTAAAGCTCCACAATGGGATCATCCTGAGTAAACAATGGTTTATTAAGAATAAATAGGATAGCTATTATTGGCAGTTTTTACCAATTTAGCTCTTTCCATCAGAAGACACCTTTAGCTTAATCACTTGATTATTTCCTATAACCTAGATCTCATTTACGCCCTCATATGCAGGTCAGCAAGCACTTGCTTTATCGATTTTTTTGTTCTTTGTTTTTTCTCTCAATGGTGTCAAAGTGTGACAGAACCAGAAAGTGTTGAACAGGTTGTCTCCCTGATCTCAGCTGCAGTCCGCTCATAGTTTGCTCTACAACTCTGAGAAAGGGAACAGATTGATGACAAGGAGATAACAGGAGATAAAATACTCTGTGGAGGAGGTAAACACACGTAGAGGCACTCAACTGTGGTCAGGTAAGCCGTCATTGGCGGCTGGAATTACAGCATTCCTTGTTCAAACATGTCTGAAATTCCTGATAATGTCCAGGTGGACGACATCACGTGAACGTTCTTTACTTCATATCTGGAACAAAGGTGCAGATCTAAACGTTCCCCTTCTCTTGTAACCGGTCGCTGCAGCAACGGTTACTGCGGTGATGTTGCCTTATTTTATCTGTGGGCGGTGCCGTTACCGCTACTTTGATCCCTTTCAACTGTCCACTCAGTCGCACACAAACACAGAAGAAGGTTAGTAGTCATGGAGCAAAGTTGGCAGCCTGCAGACAGTAAAGTACTACTACTCAGAGAAAGTACACATCCACCAAAGTTCTTATCTCAAAACAAAGTACACGTCCCTATTACTGGGACCTGAACCATGCATAGTGGTCTATACCTGTTACTGGGACCTGAACCATGCATAGTGGTCTATCCCTATTACTGGGACCTGAACCATGCATAGTGGTCTATTCCTATTACTGGGACCTGAACCATGCATAGTGGTCTATCCCTATTACTGGGACCTGAACCATGCATTATTTCAACATCAGAAAAAGGATGAGCTACAGCAGTTGAGAATTTTTTGGGTTGAAAGGTAATTTCTCATTTTGGTATTTGTTATATTTCAAAACAATCAAATGTGTTGGTAGCAATCTGTTCTGTGGATGCATGAACTCTGCACATACTTAAATTAAACTTTTACTTTAATCTGTCAGTCACCACAAAACTATGTCCATGACCCACATGTTTCCAACAAAGACATTGGTAAACTTTTCCTCCAACATGGGACACAATACAGTTGTTTTGGGACCTCAAACACAAAGCAACACGTGAGGAATGTTGGTCTTTTTGTAAATGAAAACCTATAATTTAGAATAAATTGGATGTGGACCTTCTGATCAACGAGCATATATATATAGAGAGAGAGGTTTTTAAACCTGGTCATTATGTGGCACTTCCTCACATTTCCCTCTGTAACAAGGAGATCAAGCTATCCCTCCGTTGCAGAGATGGTTTTAAATTCCTTTAAAAATCCCAATTGCTTGTTCAGTAATTTCCTTTTCTTCTGAAGAAACTGTTTTTGACAATGTTGCAAGCAGGGCATCATTCAGGATTTCAACTCACAGACAGCGTGAGAGGAAGGGCTTGGCTAGTACGATAAAAGTACCATAATAATTATTTTCCCACTTATCTTTCATGTTGTGTCTTGTCATTAGTATTTCAATTATGTTTCCAGAGGTGCATTTTTATAAGAATTTCCCAGAGTGCATTGCGTAGAACTCCACCATTATCTTCACCTGTCTCTGACGCACTGTTGGCTCGGACCATCTTAATCTCCAAGAGACAACAGTGAACAGATACATATTTTCTTATCTAGCAGACTTTAAGTCTTAAATACATATCCTGGACTAACCTTCTCTTTTCTTTTTCACCTGAATGTCACATCCTCAAGAAAAGCCCCATCTGATCTGGGTCCATGAGAAGGACTCATCAAGGTCATCATAAAAAAAGCACGTGCAAATATATCTTCAACAAATGAAACTGATGATTGTAGTACAATAAACACATTATAATCATCATCATTTTCATCCTCATCACCATCATCGTCACCCATGTCAGTCTCTGCTAAGACGTTATTTACAGAATTCTAATTTCACTGGATGAAGTTGGTAATTTACAGGGAAAACATTGTCTTTTGGAGTTTTTCTTATTAAAGCAGGGCCCATGCCCTCACAAGTGAATTGCTTCTGATTGAAAGTGAGGTGGCTGCAGCACTGTTTAATTTACATCTCTGTCAGCCTTTTTACATAAATACTTTGCAACATTCAAACTTCTCAGTCTGCTGATTTAATGTGGTAATCGGACCCAGCTGCTCCACAGTAAAATTTCACACAGTGAACTGAAACTAACCTTCTCTTCTCTTTTTCACCTGAAGGTCACATTCTCCAGAAAAGCATGCTCAGCTTTTAGAGCATTTGAGTTTGCCAGTTTTTCTGAACAGTAACCTCTCTTTGGAGATTTGTCAGTGGTTGATTTTGGACTTGCTGTTGCCTTAGAAACAAATGTCGTGGTTCCCCTCACCACTTCTGTGGTGCACTGCTGAAGAATTTCTTTCTGATCTCCAATTCTGGGCACATATTTAATGAGCTTTTCATTTGTTATCCTACACATAGCATAGTATAGCAGAGCATAATCAATCTGAAGAAATGAAGAATTTAAATTAGTGCAGTTATTTACCACCCTCCTCTTTTAGAGTGGAAAATCACAATACATTGTATATATGAGAGTTTGTTTTACTGACTCTATTAACTTCTATTGTAATAATAAATCTTAAAACAAAAAATTTAAAAAGTAACGGGGAATACACAATAATCCCAGAAAACACATTACTTGACTCAGTTTTTTTGGCTGCTGTACTTTTTGTGTTGTGTAGAGGATTTGAAGAATTGCCCATTTAGTTCAGGAGCTTTTGCAGCACTCTTTTCTGTACAATCAGTAAAGATACTCAGTAATTTTTCTTTTACCATAATTTGTCTCTTAACTCATGTTTCACCACGTTTTTAGTGCTGCCTTCTTTCATCTCATGAACACCAGCCAAAATCAGGGGCATTTAGTCACAAAATGATGCAGAGGAATGGATTGATGCATTTATTACATCCAGGCTGGACAACTGTAATGCAACTTTAGCTGGATGTACAAATAGTTCTTCAAAATCTTCCAGCTGATCCAAAATGCTGCAGCCAGAGTATTGACCCTATAAATTGGCTTGAATGTGCTATAGAAATAAATTGGAAGTTGAAGGAGCTCTGCTTCGTCATAAAGTGCAGCACCTTAGAAAATATACAGCACTTAGGATTTAACAACAATAGAAAAGCCTCCACTGAGGTGTGCTAAAAGGGTGAAAATGTAGTTGAGATACCCTCTGCTGGACAAACTGCTTTATGAATCCAGTCTAAACTATCACAACATGACTTTCTGGATTACTTATTTTTGAAAACAGGTTTTCTCTTCAGTGCAGGTTGGGGAAAAATCTTTATGGATGATTATGTACATATGTAGGCGCACTAAATGAACAGATCAATGTTTCTGTGTGTATATAAAATAGGCAAAAAAATAAAAGAAAGACAATTTTTTTTTTAAATGCTTGTGTAAAAAGACTTGGATGTCATTGTCTCAAATCAGAAGGTATAACAGGCTCCATTACAGGGTCCTTCACCTTGTTATCAAGAAAATTGTATTCATATTACGAATGAGCTTTCTATCCTAAAGTGTTAAAAAGTAGGAAAAAGAGCAGACAGCCAACTTGGCTGGTTCTTTCTTTCTTGTTTTTTATGATCGTTCATGCATGTTTTAAATGGATTGTGCCTTTAAACTAACTACATAAAAGCTAATCCCCAGAAATATCCTGAAAATACAAAATCGATTAAAAACACAAGCAGGAGCCAAAGTCTCTGATAAACACTGTGCCCAATGTTTCTAGTCATTTAAAACTAATGATTCAGAAGTGCTGTTTTAGTAGGAGCCTGTTAGCTTTATTTCTTTTGCTTTATTACCCCTTATTACCAGCTTATTCTGCTATTTCAAAACAAATGACGTTTGTCAATAATGTATTGTATTTAAAAAGATATTAAGACCTTATTAAAGGCTGTATTGGTTATGAGACTACTGCACATGTATTTTAAAACTTTTTCACCTATCAATTAGTAGACATTTTTACATAATAGAAGACAATGATGACGTAATTTAAAGATAAATAATGTCAAGTCTTCAATGTTATGTAGGATATTTGCATTTCTGTATGTGCATGTACAAGGTGGATATGTCAAGCATGAATGAGCACATAAATGCAATGCCTCCACATAAATGGTTATATATAATTCATTATAAATGGATGAAAATGGGGCCACTCATATCTGAAAAAGCATGACAACATCCAGCTTGTTCATGTCTGAAAGTAAGTACTTATGGCAACTATGTCCCACTGTGGATTGACAATCAGCTATAAGATAAAGTAACTGGGTGTTAGCCACTTCTATGTTGGCATCAAACCTAGATGTTGTTTTTGAGGGGAAAACATTAATACAGTCATACTGAAAGCTGTCAAATGTTCTGTGTGAAACACCTTTTTATATTTTATTTCAACACAAATGTAAATTGAGCATATCAGTAACTTGGAATATCCCACAATAACTTAAACCAACAGTGTATAGTCCTGTAAATGCCTCCTGAGTAACCACATTGCATACATACATCATCTAATACAGCATCTAATGAGCTACAAGTGGCTACCGACTAAACATTCAATCAATAAGACTTTCTTAATTAAGGAAAAAGGTCAGACTCTTCCCCAAAGCCAGTCATTGCAAATTACTACACAAATCTAAACTAGTTCAATCAAAAGTTGAGGCACTCCCATTTGGTCATGATCAAAAACTGGCCAAATCTTCACATCTGAAATGTCAACACCAGGAACTTTAGGTTATTCGGAAAATCACCACCAAATAACTATTAACAAACCAAGCATGCTGAAATCAAATGTGATATTCATGTAATTTGTAATGCAATAATTACTATCAAATTATGTTCTTTGCTGCAATGAATCTAAAAGCATCCAATTATTGTGTTCCCCTGAGTAACATAAACAAAAGGGCAACATGTCAGGAACATTTTTATATGTTATTTAGCTCAACAAAACACCACCACCAAAAACTGCTTCAAGTAGATTTATCGCCTGAACTGTTTACCAGATTGCTTAACAGATGACAGATGTTCCTAATAAAGTTGTGTGGAATACAAAGTTCTAACTTGATTAATCCATGTGTAGGATTCAGATACACAGAAAGCAGACATAGAAGCTGCCTTTATAAGCTGCTATGTAACAGCTTGTCAAAAGTATGTGACTTGTTTTATGGGTTTTCTTTTGGTGCTCATTGAATGAACTCTGAACTCTGAAGCGTTAAACAGAGCCATAATCTCAGCCTTAACAGCTTTAACAGCTTTGAACATCAGCTGCTGAATGCACTAATGATTTTATGGTTGAAATGCTGCAGTTTGGGTGTAACTTTCAAGAGTAGGCATGGTTCGTTTGTATGTTCACATACTCAAGGTTATGTTTATGTTTATGTGCTGATGGTTTTCTTCAGTCTTTCTGTTTTGGTAAAGTACTCTGATACATGACAGAAACATGTCCTTGCTTAAAATCCATTCTGGATCATATCTTAGAACTGAGGTTTTGTAACAGTCAACTGGTCTGCAGCATCTTTATTTAGGATGTCATATCACCAGTATGGGTATGGATTAGTGGTAAAAGCTCACCAAACTACAACAGATGGCCTCTGTTAAGATGGACAGGTCGGAAGATTTGGTTGTGCAACATGCCATTTATCTTGTTTAGCAATTTCCCCACTGAGGAACTAATAAAGGTATTCTTATTCTTACTTACAGTTACTGAAAAATTGTCTGTCCATAAACACACTGAATAGTTCTTGATAAGGTATGTGATGGTCATAGGTAAAAGAGTTGAAAAAAAAAAAAGCTGAATATAGATCCAAAAACATTGTCTAGGGGGCCTGGAACATGGCATAAAAACCTGCCGTTGTGTTGTTGTCTAATCATCCTGAGGTTACCAGGACTATAATATCTGACAATTTATTGTCAAATAACAATAATTAACAATTCGCTTGTAGAGTAACAATTTAAACTAACATTAGCACACACAGAAACATAAATAAAAACTAAAATGGCTTTAAAGGTTTTCTAAACAATAATTCACATGGATGATATGACACATAGCAGACAGTGATACAAGTTGAATTGCCATTGAAAGAGCATACAACTTTATTGGTCAGAATTTAAATGTAACAAATTTTGGGAAACTGTATGAAAATATGACTTTTTTTATTTGTTTTTTTTAGCTCAACCCATGTTATTTATGCAAATGAAAATGTTGTACATGATCACAAAATGTAAAATGATCACAAATAATTGGAAATACATGACTTTAATATCTAACTGTAACAGGCAAAGCTAATGGAAGTTTACAGAATCTATTGCTGGTAATTGGTGACATTAAACTTTATAAAGCTATCTTTTAACCCAAAACGTACAAAAGACTCAGCTTGGGATGGTGATTTACTTTGATACAAAGTTACTAACCAGTCATAAACAATCACTATTTCAACCAACTAAGCTTTAACACTAGAAGTTGTGCTGTCTGTAATGCATCTGACTTTTGTTTTAATCTTTCATTTTTCTGGTTGCTCAGTTCCTAAAGGTCTAAGAAACAATATTAAATCAGGAGAGTTAAACATTAAATCATATACATATGAAAAGAAGAATGTGACTCTTGGCTAACCATTTCACAGTCATCCATGCCCTACTAGTTAAACATACCCAGCAGCACCTCCCTTTCCTTTTTTCTGATTCCTCTTTCTTCTTTCTCATTTTGACATGTTTTCTTTCCTCCTCTTATTCTCATCAAAACAGCTTCCAGAAGGATAACTTCACCAAAACCCAAGGTATGTTAACAGTAGCATCTGTGGAAACTTCTGTGTGTACTTGTAGCTGATTGCAGGTTTGGACAGTGTAAGTATGATGAAATGTCTCTTCTCTCTGTGACACTGATTCACAGTTTCCACCGTATACTGGTGTAACGTGATCTGATGTAACTGGTTCCTGCCTTCGAAGATCTGACCATGGAAACTTTGTCGAGACCACAGCGAGGGAAAATGGTTTTATCTTCTATTTCCCAAATCCCCCTCCTCTTTCTGCTCCTCTACCTCTTTGTATGCTCCCTTGACATTTTAAGTTCAGCCTTTCAGTTAGCTGGAGGTAAGCACTCGTATGCTGATTTTAGTTTCCCTGCAGAAAATACAAAGTTGATTTTGACTTTTTAAAAGACCTCCTGTATGTCTCTGTGTCTCCCCCTCCAGGCAGGGTAGCTGGGGATATCTTCCAGGAAAATGCTATTCTGTCTAACCCAGTGGCAGGGCTGGTGGTGGGGATACTGGTGACAGTGTTAGTCCAGAGCTCTTCCACCTCTACCTCCATTATAGTCAGCCTTGTGTCCTCTGGTTGTGAGTTTAAGCAGTGAAATTCTGGCAATATGTTTAATTGTCATTTTAAGACAAAATCAACGATTCTTGACCAATTATGTCTTTTTTTTTAGTGCTGGATGTACAATCGGCCATTCCTATCATCATGGGCTCCAACATTGGGACATCTGTCACTAATACCATTGTTGCCCTGATGCAGGCTGGGGAGAGAGAAGAGTTTGAAAGGTGTGACTGTAGATGTATGTGCTCTGTATATGTTTATAGGTGTGTTTATCTAACTAAGATAAAATCTGAAATTGTGGTTATTCCAGGGCATTTGCTGGAGCGACAGTCCACGACTGTTTTAACTGGCTGTCTGTCTTGGTGCTTCTCCCTCTGGAAGCTGTGAGTGGGCTGTTGAGACGACTGTCACATGCTGCCGTCCACACACTACATCTCAGCAGTGGAGAAGATGCACCTGAACTTCTAAAAGTCCTCACTGACCCACTTACTAATTTAATAATCCAGGTACAGTGCTTGCCAAAATCCATCTAGTAAGAATCAAAGGAATAGAAAACCTTTTTGTACTATATAATGCTGCAGCCCTGCAACAGTAACTATTCAGCTTACGTAAATGCTTCAAAAAAGAGACTCATGAAACCCTCATGAAAACATCACCTATTAAAGGAGACATATTATGCACTTTATTCCCAATCTTAAACAATTCTCTGATATATCATTTAAATCTTGGCACC
>JAOXYM010000016.1:17167868-17178788 GCA_028567055.1 Leptatherina wallacei | reverse complement strand
TATATATATATATATATATATATATATATATATATATATAGAGAGAGAGAGAGAGAGAGAGAGAGAGAGAGAGAGATCAGTCTCATGGTAACCTTTCCTCAGATCATTATACTGGAGATAAGTTGGGCAGCCTGGACAAAACCTCCCCCACCAGAAGTGTTCTACTTTGCTATTTTAGAACAGAAAACCGAAAATGACCTTTCAGCCCACTGAGCCTTAAACGTCTCATCTAAGACCAAATTTTGCCCATGTATAACCGAATCTACACGATAGAGTTTAATCCATTAATTATCAAACATTTAATTAAAAAAACTAAGTTTTATAAATGATGGCCAAATATTGGATTAAAACATTTCTAACGGTCATTGATCAATGTACAGTCTAGTTTAGATTTAGACTCCATTTAGACGTTTTAATCAATACCTCATATCAACATCTGCTAGGATCCGCGGTGTCCTTCGGCTGTCGTTCACCAGAGGTCATCCTGGAGCGCAGCTTGCAGGAGGGCAAAATCTCCAGCAGGTGTGCAGCTGCACACCTGCTTCTCATCCAAATCATCAGGGAAGGATAAGAGGAGTCCGCTGCCTGCCCTTAAGTACCTGAGTGTTAACCCTCGTGGTAATTTCAAGCCCTCTGTGTTATTTTCTGTGATCATTTGTGTCTTTGACGAATTCTGGGAACTAACCCCTGTGTCCTTCTTTAAAAGCTCTGTGACTCCTGGATCAGATACCACTGTGACTCCCTAGCTTTGCAACCATCTTCACTCTGTTTGAGAACTTTGGATTTTCATCATACCACGACTGGATCAGGACTCCTCTACCCCCCCAACTTACTGCTGCACATCTGTCTGCCCTCCAGCCATTCCCCTCATACTATCTCTGGAACCACTCTAATCTCACTCAGCAGTCCCACGTCTCCAGAACTCACCCCGGACCAAGGCCACTGTAAATAAACACCTTAAAACTCTTTTGTCTCCTGAGTGTTGCATGTGGCTCAGGCAGCTCACTAAAACCATGATAATCTCTTATAGACCAAATCTAGACAATTGAACTAAATACATTAAATAATGAATATTAAACCCCCAAAAAATAGTTACACAACTGGTATCCAAATATTGGACTTGAATAATTTGAATGGCCATTGATCAATATACAATAAAGTTTATATTTAGCCTTGATTTAGATGTTTAATCAACATCTAGATTTAGACCAGGTTTAAACTATTAAATTCTATTTTTAGACATAAGAATATGCCAACAATGTTTAGAGAATAATTATATTTCACTATTAACCTATAGCTAAATAAAAGCTGTTTGCAAAAAGTTTATTGGGCAGTAATGCAAATTGCTTTGAAATATTTGTGAAGAGTAAAATAAAATGGCAGTTGGCACTAATGGTGATCGGGGACAGTAGCCTAAATGTAAATGAACATGTAGATATGTACTGTCAGCGCATCCCTCCCTTTATAACTATGATCCCTCCCCACTAGGGGGCAGCAGCACCCTGATAGTTCCGGTCAGTCTAAATGAAGTAGTTGATGAGGAGCGAGTCCTTCGGAACCTCATGCTCCACACAGGCTGCCACCTATTTGGAATCCATGGACCTTACTTGCAGTGCCAGAATGTGGCAGGGCCAAGTAGTGCGTGGGCGGGGTCTTGAACCCACAACCTCCTGGGTGAGAGTCACTCATGCTGACCAGTCAGCCAAAGGGATATCCCTGTGGCCAAGTAGCTAGGGCACAGGTGTCAAAGCCTGGTCCTCGAGGGCCGCTGTCCTGCAGGATTTCAATGTTTCCTTCTTCAACACACCTGACTCAGATTAAAAGGATACAACAGCTTATGAAGCTCTGCACAATTACTCATTAATTTGAGTCAGGTGTGTTGGAGCAGAGATACATAGAAAACCTGCAGGATTCCAGCCCGCGAGGACTGGAGTTTGACACCCCTGAGCTGGGGCATATGATCAGTCGATGGCATAGCAACAGTACCTGCACATCTCTTCCCCTCTTTCCACAAGCATGTCCTCATGCTCCACACAGGCTGCCACCTATTTGGAATCCACGGACCCACCACTAGTGCTACATGGATCCTACTTGCAAGTGCCAGAATGTGGCAGGGTCAAGGACGGCCCGGGTGGGGATCGAAACCACCACCTCCTGGGTGGGAGTCATGCGCACTGACCAGTCAGCCAAAGGGATATCCCTATTGCCAAGTTGCCAGGTTACATGATCAATCGGAGGCATAGTGACACATCAAGGGGAGCCTTAAATCCACAAAACCTTATTTCCTTTATGTCCACTAAACTCATCTTAGCAAAGCAAATTTCACACACCACCCAAGCCAGACCATCATTCTATTTGCCATGATGCTGGACAGGACAAGTATTTCAAAAAAGATTGTTCACTGGCATTGACTATTTAGGATAAATGACCTTAATTGACCATTGTTTTGTAACAACCACTCAGATGGTGGGTCTTTAAAGGGGGGAAAAAGCGAAATAATTTCACCCCAAGGGTGGTTGTTGTGAACCGTCTACAGACCCAAACAAAGTGTGTCATGGGCTACCCCTCCTTCTACCAATGCTCTCCACCTGTGTGCAACCGATTATGCAAAGTGAAAACACACTGAGCAAAACAAATCACCATTTTGTGGAACACGCCGAAGTAACTTATTACGTTTATGTTGTTACTTGCCTGTCCAGGAGAGCAGCTAGCTCTGAGTCAAATGGCAGTCCCTTTAGCTCTTGCAGTGCTCTCCTCTTTGGAAAGACAAGGCCAGTGCTAATCTGGGTTATGTCCTTTTTTTATCCATAAACTTTTTTGCCAACGACCGTTGTTTTTTTTAGAAGTAATATCAGATCCTGGTTGTTTTCAAGTGACTGTGACAGGGCTCTGAGAAGAAAGAGAGGCGGAGATTGACATGAACTTACATGAATGCATGGCCGGATAACACAAGGCTGAAGATCAACACAGAGGGACGGTGTGTGACGTCATGCTATACTGCAGATGAAATTATCCCTCTAGTTCTTCACATGGCAATCTTTAACTTATTCAGTCTAGAAATAATGAGTTTCCACTTATAGCCCCTTTAAGTAATGAATGGTATGTAAGATGGTCTTTTTTTGTAATTTCAATTTTTTTTTTACCATGCATATATTTGAGTCATGAGGTTTTTATTTACTTTGCAGAAAATAGTTGTGCTTTTAATGGGCTTGTTTGTATTACATGGGAAGAATATCATGAGCGCAGAATCTGACAACATTTTTGTGAGAGTCTATTTCAACCTGTTGAACATAGACAACGCTAAACAAAGCTCAACAGTTAGCAAACTTTTTCACCACTACAAGTTACTATGGTAACTCAGCAGGAACCGATAAACCATGATGAAGTACAGAACAGCCACTTGGATGACTTTCCCTTAATCCTGCTTCATACTGCCCTGGATACCCTGATATGCATTATGAGTAAAATAAGGTAAGGCAAGTTTATTAGTATAGCACATATAATGCACACAACATTCAAAGTGCTTATAACACATAAAACCATAACAAGCAACATTTAATTCAATACATTGATATTCATACCACTAGCTTATAGTACAACTTCTGTGTCGGAAGCATCTAAAACCACACTGCGGCAAAGCCTGCAAGAATGTCAGTAAGTGAAGATTGTTTCCACTCAGGCTTGGTTGGTTTTAACTGTATAGAATAGAAGCAATGTAAAACCTCAAATATCACATGAAAACAACATTATAGACTTAACCTGAAAGGTACCAAGAAACAAATCCACAAGTGGGTAAATGGAAATATTATTTGTTGCATGGTTACAATGGAAACTGTCTTAACCTTTTATTTAATGTTTTGTCTGGCAGTGCTCGATAAAAATGACGTGTTAACCTTTAGAGTTTATATAGTGCTGCTGAGGCAGTAAAAAAGAAATCTTCTGTCCAACCTATGGATAGTTTTAATTTTGCCCTGTGTTTCAGGGAAGTATGTGAGGTGTGTTGAATATTAAGACAGTGATTTAACAGTTTCATATAAGCATACAAAAAGCATTTGAAAAAGAGAAAATAGAGCAATCACTGATGATTACTAACTTAAGATGTGCTGCAGTGACTGACACATTGATTGGTCCGAGAACAACATGGAAACCAACTACAAATTCAAACCCCTTAAAGAACTGCTGAAAATAATGAGGAAAATAACAAAAATAATTAGGAAACATTGTACTTTAAATATCTGATATTAGTCAACTTTCTTGGTGCCTTACAATGTATAATTTCACTTAAGAGAATATTAATAACAGAAAACTACTTTTTGAGGGAGGTGGTCTGTTGCATATCTTTTAAAAGACTTTGATAGAAAACAAGAGTTTCCTTGCAGCCATTTGTTGGGGCAACAGCATCATAAACAAAGTGACCAAACTATAGATAAAGATGGCTCTGTACTGAAGATGTCTGAGCAGTTTCAGTTTTGACAACACTAATACAAATAAAACCTGTGGCAGGTTTTGCGGTTCTTTTTAGTCTGGAGGTGATCACGTAATGATCCTCATAGCGTGTCAAGACAAACTTGTTCTGGTAGTATAAAACCCACAAACATCACTGTCTAACAGTTTCACACATCTGCAACAAATGGCACAAATATTACAAGTAGGATGCAAACCATAACTTCATGCAGACACTGTATGAAAGTCTATTTTTGAATGTCAAAATCTTAATCCTTGATTTACTCCCCTCTGGTCACCTTTGTGGACAAAATATGCATGCACAAAAAAATGCTTTAAGAAGATCATAAGTCAATATTTTTTTTGTTTATTTTTTAGTAAATCACTTGAATAACTTCTGACCTGCTCATAACTACCAAACTAATAATTTTTAGGATTTCAACTCTTTAATTAATTCAAACAATTAAACTGGAATTCATTCATTTTTAAAAAGCCCACAAAAAAATGAAATTTTTCTACATAATAAATTGTAGGAGGATGGAGCTTTGGTGTTGATAAGAGTATTATATATGTCAAAGAGTAGCAAACTCATTTTGTTTAATTGGATTCGTGTTTCTTATAAAGTTTCAGAATGCCTCATTTGACTTCCGTTAAAACTACATATTCTAATCACCCTGTCATTACAGTTAAACCCTGCATTTTCTTATGTCAGCATCTGTTTACTACTATTTGGAATCCTAACATGGCTAAACACTGTGTACAGTCCACTTCACAAAAAACCACTGCTAGTAGTCAAAACCCAATGCTAACATGGTTACCCATGACAAAGCCAGTAGCTGTTTCGATTTCAAACATTTTCATGTGTTGCATAGCAGCACTGTAAACAAACTATATTTATAAAGCCCTGCTGTTCCTTACTGATATCTGTGATTGCTATTTTCTAATGCAGAACCAAAAGGTGACTTATGTAAGCACGCTCAATCCAGTGTTAGGTATGCCATTAACAAATGATTCGATTTTTAATTAAAAATGTCAGAAAAAGTGCCTAATCACACATTGCAGCTGATGTTCTTCACTGATTCTCAAAAGATTACGTCCCTTGGCATGCAGTTGTAGCTGAGACAACCAGATCCTGCTACAAAGGGAAGAAATTGCCATTGGCCAAGAGTGCAACGAAGCAACTTCTCCCCTTCTTCCCAGAGCTGCTGGATGAAGTGGCGTGCTTATTGAAGGACTGCCCTTACAGCAGCCCGATTCCCAGGGCCTCATCCCTCAACTGTGAGGCGATGGAGAGCCTGGGTCTGCTCTGCATGCCTGCAATGGAGTTGGTCTCATAGGAGCCCCAGCCTGCCATCCAAGTCTAATAATTTCCAGTCAACCCTGACTTAAAAGGCTTACAAGGTAGCAGCGCTTTTGGCCAGAGAGCTAAAAGTCCTCTCCCTACTTACGGCTTGGCAAGCTGAGTTGTGCGAGGATTTTGTTCAAACACAAGACCCAGCGAAATTGGAGGAGATACCGGTCATCACAGACCTATGTCTCTGCGTCCAACGCTGCACGATTCAGGCCACGGGAAGGGTGCTGGGAACTATGGCGTTGCAGGAAGAGGCACGGTGGCTCAGTCTCGTCAACCTGTCAAGTAGAGAGAAGGACAACATCTTGGACATGCCCATTGTCCCGGAGGGGATATTTGGTTCTGCGTTGGCCTCTATGCAGCAGCGACGTGAAGCCAAAAAGGAGGATGAAGCTCTCCAGCTTTGCCTCCCTCGAAAGCCTCCTGCCCCCTCTCCGTCTATGCAGTGCAAAACCTCCACACCTGTTGCTTCCCAGGTTTTGCAGTTTAAATACCTAAGCAGCCGAAACTCCAGCCTGCCCCACCTTCCTTCCATGGTCAGGCCGGCTGGTCCAAGAAATCTTTGGCCGTGGTTGCAACTCCACCGGCACAGACCGCGCAAGCTGCCACCTTCCAGGCCAGGAAGAAAAAAGAGCGCCGAGCAGCCTGACAGCTGGCAGTTGGCAGTTCCCCGTTCACCAGCTCCACCTGTTTGGCTTCCAAGCGTGCATCCAAGGGCTCCCAATGCCCCCACTTCCCAGCTGACACAGACCGTACCAGAGCAAACCGGGAGAAACGGACATTTGACGGCAAAGGGTTTAGCTGTTGCCCGTCCTTCATATCCACAAGCACGCACACACAAAGTTTTCAAAAATAAAATAAAATGTGTTCCGCTGCAGCATCCAGGCCAAGTGCCGAGGACGCAGTTAATAAAAGCCAAAGTAATAAAAATTAGCAGTGTGGTGGCGACAACCACTGCCTACTCATGGCAGAAAGCTCCATGTCTCTCCAGAGCAGGGGCAGTGATGGAGTTGTCGCTGCGCTGTCATCTTGGGCAACAACGCACAGCGCTGCCAGGGAGCCAGCTCACTATTCCACCAAGAGAGGGCACCGCCACATTGCAGATAGGCCCTCTCTCCCACCTAAGGGAGAGAGGGGCCTCGCACGCAGCTTCACCCTGGGTGTAAAGAACAATTTCGAGGGGATACAGGTTGCAATTCGCCACCGTTCCCCCGCACTTTGCTGGCATAATACACCCCCACACTCAGGCAGTCAGCTCATGTTTTACAGGAAGAAATAACCTCCCTGTTAAATAAAGGAGCAATTTGTGTCATCCCTCCCGCATAGTTTCAGAGCAGTTTTTACTCCAGGTATTTTCTGGTCCCCAAATGGGGAAGGAGCGTGATTCGCCCTATCCTGGATCTACGTGTTCTGAATAGATATCTTAGGAAATACAATTTCAGGACGCTTACACACGCATCCCTGCTTTTCCTTGTGCGACAGAATGATTGGTTCACTTCTGTCAACCTGAAAGAGGCATATTTCCACATCCCGATCTATCCTCACCACAGAAAGTTCTTGAGATTTGCTTTCCAGGGGACCTGCTATGAGTACCATGTGCTCCCTTTTGGCCAGTCTTTGAGCCCACGGGTGGTTCATGCGGTGCACAGAAGTGGCTATAGCTCTGCTGAGGCGGCAGGGCATCCGCTTGGCCACATATCTGAATGATTGGTTGCTGCTGGCACAATCAGAACAGGAGGCAGGGGCACACACATGTATTTTTATGCAGCACCAATCCGATTTGGGTTTCGTGATAAACACGGAGAAGAGTTTGCTGTCCCCACTTCAGGACATAATCTGACTGTCCCTGGACTCAGTGACTTTCACAGTGCGCCTCTCGGTGGAACGAGTGAAAGCCTTCAGGGCATGCCTTGCATTTTTTCATCGAGGCTAATATGTTCCGTTCAGGTTGTGTATTCGATTGCTCGGCCCAATGCATGTGCCATTCTTGTAATCCGTCTCTTTTGACTCCACATGAGTGATTATCAGCTCTGAGTGGCCTCATGCTGGCTAGATCCAGTGCGTCATGGCACTTTGACAGTGCTGATCACTCCAGAATGCACCAAGACTCTGTGTCGCTGGCTAGGTCCGTCCTTTCTGACTCAGGGGGTCCCAATGGGTCCAGTCTTGTCCAGGAAGATGGTCACTATGGACGCAAGCCTGACAGGTTGGGGGGGGGGATTCAAGGGGGCCTGTCTATGAGGGGCCTGTGGAGTGTGAATCTCCAGAAGTCATCATGTCACGGCGAGGACGGACAATACGACAATGGTGGTGTACATCAACCGCCAAGGACGTTTGCACTCCCATCAATTGCATATGCTGGCATGCAAACTAATTCTCTGGAGCTGTGGCTGTCTCTCCTTGAGAGGGACACACATCCCGGGAGCACTGAATACGGGTGCAGATTTGCTGTCCAGGCCAGTATATGGGGAATGGACTCTGCACCCAGAGATTGTGGAACAGATAAGCTGCTGGTGGCACAGTGGCTTTGTTTGCACTGGGCGTAGACGCACTAGTGCATGCCTGTCCACCTGGGCTTGCTTATATGTTCCCTCCCCTGGCCCTGATACCTCCCCACTCTGTCCAAAGTGAGGGAACATGGCCACACAGTGATTTTAATAGCTCCCCATTGGCCTGCCATGCTTTGGGCAGCGGAGATATATCTGTTGCTGTGTGCTCAGCCCTGATAGCGCCCACTGCGCAGGGACCTGCTACTGCAGGGAGGAGGGACAGTCTTCTACCTGCACCTGGAACACTTGGCGCTGTGGGCTTGGTCCCTGAGTGGTTCCATCTGTCCACTATGGGACTCTCACAGCGGGTGATTTCCACTATACAAAGTACTCGATCATTGTATGACATTAAATGGAGAGTGTTCAAGGAGTGGTATCACAGAAACGGCCACATTCCGTTTCAGGATCCGGTCAGCGTGATATTGTCATTCTTACAGGATCTAATTGAGAAGAGAAAAGCCTTCTCCTCGGTTAAGGTGTATTTAACAGCACTTGCTGCTTGTCATGCTGTTTGTGAAGCGAACAGCAAGCCAGCATCCGCTGGTCTGCCGTTTTATGAAGGGAGCGCGCAGACTTATCCCTGTGTCCAGGCACTGGTACCAGGCCACTGGTTCTGGAGGGGCTTAAGGGCCCCCTCTTTGAGCCACTGGAGGGAGCAGACTTGAAACATGTGTTCCACAAGACAGTGTTCTTATTGGCTTTGGCTTTGGCCAAGCAGGTTAGTGACATCCACATGCTTTCAGTACATCCGTCATGCACTTAACTTTTCCCGGGTGATATTAGGATGATTTTGAGGACCAACCTGGCTTTTGTGCTTAAGGTGGTGGGCTAATGTTCCCTGTTGACCTTGTCGCTTTTGCTGCCCCACCAGGGGAACAGCAGTCACATGTGTTATCTCCTGTCCATGTGGTGCACACTTACATGTATAGGACCAAGGGCCTCAGGAGGAGTGATCAGCTGTTCTTTTCCTGGGCTAATCCTCATAAAGGAAAACCTATAACTAAGCAGTGCCTATCCAACTGGGTGGTGGAGGCTATTGCTTTGGCCTACACGAGTCATGCAGCCACCTGAAGGCCTGTGAGTGTACTAGGCTTGGGGTTTGGCCACATCCCGGGCCTTATTCAGGGGGGTTTCTGTGCTGCAGTGAGTCTCCGCTCCGTGTGTGCAGCGCATGGTTTTGCTGTCCTGATAAGAACAGAATGCTTTTCCTTGTAGGTTGGTGGACGCTACATAAGCTTGCCTGGCAATACAGGAGCTACCACATCCCAGTGAGACATCAAGTGAAATATTATGAAAGAGAACTTTAAGTTATATACATAACCCCAGTTCTCTGAGTAATATGAGTGAGATGTCTCCAGACAACCCTTCTTGCTTGGGCGAGTGAGAAGAGTGCTTATCTTGAATGAGGTGGTGCCGTCCACATGAGCTATTTATGGTAGGTGCTGCTACCCGATGCGGACAGACACGTTCACCAGCTAATCAGGATTGGCATAATGAGATTAATGCTTTTGAGGGCTACGGAGAGGCATGAATCCCATAGTGAGACATCTCACTCATATTTCTCAGGGTTATGAATATAACTTAAAGTTAGGTCATGTGAAACAAGTTTTGAGACTCAAGAATAGAGACTCATGAGTCTCTTCTAGGCCTATAAGCATTGTGTGTCAAAGGCAAGGCTAAGAAGAAAAGAAAAAAACGTCAGGTTCCCGTGCGGTTTTATTACATGTCTCTACTGAATTCACTGACATTTTAAAAAACATAGAATATAAAAATAGAAACGTTAGCCACACACCAAGACACAGGAAGTGTTTTTTTTCCATTCCACTCCTCACACACACACACAGACACAAAAAGGTTTGTGTCCCTCATATATCATTAAAACTGTTTTCCATTACAACAAAAGCTACCAAAGTGGCCCGTATACGATACAGAAAAATGAACTATACTTCTACAATTCTGTACATTTAAACCTGTTTTGTTATGTTGTATTTTACAGAAACTCATGCCTTTGAATGTGAACCTGTCATCTGCCTGCATCTGTATTCCAGTTTTCATTATTCTGTATAGATGAAAACATTGTAGCATATGTGTACTCTGTTCTGAGAGTTTTTACATTTTTTTTTGTCATTATGACCTGGCTTTGCTACATAAAAGAAGAATAAATCCAGATTTATATATTTTTTTAAAGTTTATATTCATGGATTGGTGAGGTCCTGTAGCTATAGAAATATTGGTGAACTTCCAGCAGGTATGGATTTTAGCCACACATTCTCAGATGTGCAAGTTAATCAAGAAAATTGAATTCAAGCACCTCTGTAAATACTCTTACTACCAGTGTGGTGCTTGCAATGCATTAGTGGACCAGGTATCTTTAGTGAGAATAAGCCAGCGTATAAATGGCAGCAATTTGTTAAATGCTTACATTAATCCACTTATACAATTGAGATACAAAACCCAACATAAGTTAATAAATTTTTGCCATTCATAAATAACATAAAGAAACTAGAAATTTCTGAAGAAATTTGGATGGGGGCCAATGAAGCAACCCGGATATGCCGCCAACATGTGGCAATCAGC
>JAOXYM010000016.1:17143364-17167768 GCA_028567055.1 Leptatherina wallacei | reverse complement strand
TATCCAACAATACTAAGTGTACGGCTGATTTAATGCAACAAAAACTGGTCAAAAGTGCAAATAAACGTGATATTACACGATATTACAGGGGCTTCTACACTTCTACACTGTAAACACTGTAAAAAAATAGCTACAGGGACACATATTCCATTAATCCTTATTGTAGGGCCAGTATATGAGGACCAGACCTCCAGCAGGTGGTGCAACTACACACTGCAGATGAAGCAGAAGTAGTTATAAAGAGCTGAACAGATGAGCCAGCTACCAGCTCTAAACATGCATTACAGGAAGAGCATCTGTGTTATGCTGCACCACCGTCATCCTCCTCAACCACGGTGACATGGAGACACACAAAGATCAATGAAAGCATGAAAATGGTTGTAAATGTGGTGGCATGTGCTGGGCAATGATGTTCAGCTGGAGGAAAGTTACATCAGTTGGGGAAGAAGCAGAGGGGATGATAACGTTTTAAAGAAGAGAAGAATTAAAGCTGAACTCTGCTTTGGATTAGCAAAGTGCATATTGACCCCTCTGGTCGTCCTTGTCTCTGAATGATGATTGTGAAGAGAAATATAATGTCAGAGTGTATTTAGGGACGGCTTCCAGCCCCCTTCTTCATCCTCAGGCTTTATCAGGATGATGTGTGAGCTGTGTTCCTGTGACAGATTCCACTCTGGAGTAAGATCCTTCCTGCATCCAGTCTCTTATCAGTTCCCAGAGTCAGAACCAGACATGGAGAAGCTGCATTCAGCTTTGATATTCCACATGTCTAGAAAAAACCTCCCTGAAAGTTTCAGATCAGCAGAAAGACTCAGTTTATTTAAATCCAGGTTAAAGACCCTCCTGTTCTCTGCTGCATTTACATAGTTTTTATTTAAAAATCAGAATCTGTAACGCTTCTTTTAAGCTTGAATTTTAAACTTGATCATGTTTTTAATCTGTTGCATTTTTCTAAATCTTTAATATTTTCTTCTGTTTTCATTTCTTTCTTTTAAAATTTTGTTTTGTTTTAATGTACTTTTCTGAAACATGTGCACTTTGAATTGTCCCGTACATGAAATGTGTTCTTTACATAAACTTGCCTTGCTGAGTGACTGAAGGGACCCCGGCTCTGCAGATCACCAGCTTTTCCAACCATTTGTGGCTGGACCACATTCAGCTGTTTCTCCGTTCAGACAGGACAACTGCAGCCAAGAATGGAATACCATTCATTTTTTATCTTGTGGAAAACGTATCCCCTGTGCTGCTGGATGTAAGTTTCCAGTTTTCGTATTTTTAACAGTAATTCAGTCTGGATGATGACAGCTATGTAATACAACAGATATATGCTGTAAAGCCATGAATCAGTCCAATAACTTCATGATTTCATCCACTCTGATGATTATTAGCTAAAGTTATGATGTTTAAAAGTTGCCGCCTGTCTGGTGCTGGACCCTGAGAAGAAAATAAAACGATAACAAGATGCTGTTGAATCATGACCGAAGCATAAATCTGGCTTTCCTCCATCGTTCTTGTTACTATGTGATGTTAGTTACACAGATATATACTGGTAGTAACCTGCTGTAAATTTGTGAACATGTTCTAAATAATACTCAAAGCATATTAAAGCTTATTTTATCTTTTAACAGCTGAATGAAACTGGAACAAACTGTCAGACACAGAAATGAGAGTTTAAGTATGAATGATGCTTCAGATGTTGAGATTCATTCATTGTGAAGGAAATGAAAGTACAAAGTGATTAATTCAAACAATCATTAATTTTACAAGCCAGAGAGAGAGAGAGGAGCCAATGTTGGATTTTCACGTTTTCCATGGCTTCAGTCTTTAGATCCTAGTTGAAAAAAGGTTTAAAACTGCAGTTAATTGTGGCCATAAAATGATCCAGTTTCATAAACTGAAACTTTTATAACTAGAAAGCCTTCAATAACAAAGACCAAAGTTCCCACCAAGCTGCTGCTTCATCAACCATCTGTGCACCATGCAGAGGATGAAACAGTCTCATAACATCCAACTTACTTCAACAAACTCCGTTACTATGGTTACAATTTGTTAGAATAATGACACAGAAAAAGAGGATAACTTTCTTTTTTTTTTATTAAGTAGTTTATATTTTTATAAAAAAAAAAATTTCAATTTTATACCAACATAAAAAGGACAGGCAGGCAAACAGACAGTACATGTGCCTACATACATCCATACATTGTGATTATAGTGGCATAATGCCCCAATATGCATTTATCAAAAACAGAAAACAGGTGCATAATGTTTTGCTGAAACAAGAAGAAATGTCATCAATTTTACATTATGACTGTATTTCATTGTTTATCATCTAGTCAAAACATTTTAAAAACTTTTTAAAAACATTTTACTCAATGTTTAAGTCCAAATATATTTGACATATTAAACTAATGTATATATGATTGTATTATCAGAGATGCATTTTAAGAAATATTATTTAAGTCCTATTTGACGTTTTTCATGGTGCAACTTATTTTGATGAATGTATTATAGCCAGGTTGTGGCATTATCTTATGAGCTTATGGACACATTTTAATAGAACACGGTGGTAAGCTGACAGGAAATATGAGGTACAAGTTTTTTAAAGAGTATCAGCAAAGTAGAGCAAAGGTGCATCTGTGAAGCTACAATGAAAAGAAGGTTGCAAACCACTATTTCACATTTTTCCATCTGGCTGAACTATTATATGGAACTAAATCAAAAATTTTCAAACACTTTTGGATGCCGAATGCTCAACGGAAGACAAAACTGGACAAAAAATATTTTAGCTGAGTTTTTTTCCCACTTTTTTTAATACTTAATTTTGTGATACTAATTGAACAAATTATTATTATTTTGATGAAATAGAAATAAAGAATGACTGACAAATGCTGAGATCGCAGCAACATCTGCAGAAATGATGCAGTTTCCCTGTTCTACCACTAGGTTTTGTGCATACGCATGAAAAAAATTGTGCCTAAATGTACACATATTTCTGCGCGCAAGTACAAGTTGATAAATCCAAGACTTTGCGTGGAAATGCTCGTACGCACACTTTAAGCACACTTCTGTGCGCATGCACGGTTGATAAATGAAGAAGGGGTCTGACCACCGCATGCTGAAAATGTGGATAGAACAAAACCTGCAGTCAAACAGTTGTTAAAGAAATGCAGGAGACATG
This sequence comes from Leptatherina wallacei, assembly GCA_028567055.1. NCBI lineage: Eukaryota > Metazoa > Chordata > Actinopteri > Atheriniformes > Atherinidae > Leptatherina > Leptatherina wallacei. The sequence continues at coordinate 17,164,590 of JAOXYM010000016.1, read as the reverse complement.
GACCAACAGCATCAACAATTAGTTTAAGGACCTTGGGTGGACCAATGTCCAGAGGACAGATTGTGGCTTTCATCTGCTGGACCATTTCAGAAAGCTGAGATGGTGTTAATGGCTCAAACACATCAAACACGGCCATGGATGCTGGAGCAACAGACGACTGAATTATTAATAATAATTGATTCTGCCTCATTGAGACTACTTTGTTTAAAAAGTACTTGAGGAAGTCATCACAGGTGGACAAGGTTGCATTTTTCGAGACGCTGTCAGGAGGGTTTATCACAGAATGGTACTGAATAAAACCCTTGGTCAGTTGCAACTGGTGGAGATGATGTTAGAGAAGTGCTGAGATTTGGCCTCTTTAAAAGCTGTTTGATAATCATGGAGACTGCCCCTTAATATTTCAAGAGAACCCTGAATCTTCTCTTTCCTCCATCTCTGCTCAGCCTGTCTACAATGTTGCCTGAAGGCATGTGGTGTCATTAATAAGTAGCTCTGCATTGTCCTTATGGAGTGTACCAACTTCACTCTTTATTCAGTTGTAAATGTGAACCAGCAGGCAAGTATACTCACTGAATTTGATGCAAGCAACATATTTAAAAAAAGATAAGACACACTATGGCCTTTCTCAGATATTAGTGCCCACCCTGAGTGTTGTAATATGTGCAGGATAAAATTACACAAACTTTTAATCAAACCTTGCAGAAAATGCTCAGTCTACAGTGTATGTATGCCATTAAAAAAAAAGAAACTGTCACTTAAATGTCCGAAACAGCAATATTTTCGCAGTCTTGTGAAATAATAAAATAATTTAGAGGAAATACAGATTAACTTAAAATGTAGAAAAATTTGACTATTTTTGAATATGCTGTATTATGTGAAGGTCTTTATGATATATAATACATAATATAGTTTATTTAACTATACATAACATAGTTGGTAACACTTTACAATAGGGGCAACAAAATTTGCTTACCTACTCAGTAACTTATGAAAAACGAATCAGGGACTAATGATTAATTAATGATTACCTAAGCTTCGTACCAATGACATCGGATTGATTAGCTATTGATTAATGGATGATTACATAATAGTCAAATCGTCTTAAAACGACTATAAAACCCAATAACAGACTAATAATTCAATAATCATTAATTGTGAAATTATTTATTATTTGTTCATATTTGATGAGTATCTTACCTCTTTCCTGGTCACTGGTTCACATTAACCAGGGGGATAACAGAACCAAATCTGTAATAACTCCTTTTTACCATTTTTTTAAATGAACTAATCTAGATCAACAACCAAACTCAAGTAATAGGAAAATTTTAAGTGAGTAATTAATCATGACTTTACCATAAACTAACCGGTGCATAAGCTTTTTGTGGCCCCTAAAATAAAGCAAAAGCTCAAAATCAGTAGTTAATCATTACTTTCCATTAACTAATCAATACGTATGCTTTTTGTTGCATCAGCAGAATAAGCTGTTTAGCATTGGCAGAGAAGATTTGGCAAATTTTTCATGGGCGCAACCCACATACTCAGGTGTGCTGCTCATCCCACAAATGCATGTTCCTTACAAATGGGGCACCATTTAAAAGGGAAATAAACAGGCTTTCCAATAGTACGAAATGTATTGCCAAGAAGCATTGTTACACCAGAGAAATAATCTATCAAACACAAATTTCCTAACTTTTTTTTCGATGTTTATATGTATCCCTACACATGAGGGCAGGTTATTATTCCAGAATGCCCATGTACTATGTTTTTTTTTCTGCTCATGATCTACAGAGATTAGTTTTTTACACAATAGCTTGTCAAAGCAATTGCAAATAAAAAGTAAAAAAAAGATTACAATTAAAAAATAATAATTGCTTTGCATATTTATTTGTTTAAATGTTTGCTGATGTTAGATTAATTGGCAAGTGATATCTGAAATACATGAAATCTATTATGATTATTAATATTGTCATCATCATCAACATTATCATTATTATTATTATTATTATTATTATTATTATTATTATTATTATTATTATTATTATTATTATTATTATTATTATTATAGGGAACAAATTTTGGTTTGCAGGGTCAATTGGTGACCACATGATGGGGACAAAGACCAGCAAAGATAACCTGATTTTCCATTTACAAGAGTCTGTATATCCTTGGAGACTTATCCTTTTATGCCACTACTTTGCAGCAACTGAATATGATTGAGTCAAATCTACTTGGGATTTATCAGCAGACTTATTCCATTAATATACTGGAGCTACATCTACTGAGAAATGGCTCGGTGTTCAAAAAGATTGAAGAAAAATAAATAGGTAGGAAATCAGGCGTATATTCCCCAAGTAGGGAACTTTTCTGGTTTCCACCTGATCTCTGAGAAACAATCAAAACTCAAGCGTGAACTGGTTTTAGTTGTTGTATTATCAGTTGTGGAAAGAGCAAAAGACATAAAACATTTGCTGAAGTACATTAAAGACTCAACCTTCACCATCTAAAGACTACTCAGTTTCATTTTTTAAATCTATCTGCATTCAAACAAATGTTGGCATGGCAACAACAAACAGGAATATATTCGCTGCCAACATCATAAGTCTAAAAATATCAGCAGCTGCCTCCAGAGGGCATCATTGCACCACTGTGGGGTGGATTTTTTTTTCCTTTTTGTTTTTTATCTTTTTTCTTTTGCAACATTTCTTTGATCAATTTATTTGTCATAGGTCATTATTTCATTTATTTGACACGACAATACCAACTCACCACATAGGCCTATGTACTGTTATGAAATCCCGTTTCCGCTGACCTTCATGGAGAAAGAGCTCTGTCATTCCTTTAGCTCATGGGATAACTGGGTAAGACAGGAGGAGAGGACAATGTGTGAGGACTGTAAACTCTGCTCTGAGTTCACTGGAACTGGCCCTCACTCTCACATCATTAACTACTCCACACAATACACTATAGTACAAACCACATCATTCTACTCCTCTGGAGCTGCCTCAGTTTGTCAAAATGGGGCCTGAGTCTTTGTTTTGTTCCATTTTCTATAGCCCTGTCCTTCCCAGTGCACTTTTGACATTTTTCTTTCCCTAAGAAAATGTTTTCTAAAAACACGTCACATCATCAATCAATAGATTTTATAAGATTTTGCTAAACATGCATCCTTTGTCATTATGCTTCACATTTCTTATGAATGTACTCAAATCATCAGTAAAATAAAAAAAATCTGTTTATACACATTTGCTCTTGTGTCTCTGATAATATTTCCACGAGGGACTTAATACTCCACCGAATATATTTCCAAATGTGCTACACTACCAAACATGTCATCATTTACTCACAGCCAAACTATCCAAAACTGGCTTTGTACTGGGGTCATGTGGAATAACACTTAAGAGTTCCCAACTTTCTCTCACTGCCACCTTCATTTTCTCTCCCCTCTGTGTTTTTATGGGGTGACTGTTGGAGAAAGAAGTAGGGCTTCCCCCTCTGCCTGACATCCCTGCTCTGAACACAAACATGTGGCCAGGGAATAATTGGGTTACAACTGCTGCAGTCCAATGAGTTGGCCTTGATTTGGAGAATGACTCCATTTACTTTTGTCCGACAGCCTGCTGCTTCCACAGCTGCAGCTTTCATCCTGCATTCAGGCTTGGGATTTTACAGTAGAGGCCTGGCAGACGGACAGATGAGAGAGTGGAACACAATCCCAGCATTAATAAACTCACCCACATCCAGCGCATATGGTGACAAAATGCCACGGAGCTTTAACTGAATAACATGCTGAAGTATGACTTTTGACATTTTTTTCTTTTTAACATGAATTTACTAAAAGCTACTGCACTGCAGTTTAAATTATGTTTACAAAGAAGCAAAATCATCCTGTACATCCATTTATGTTATAAACAATTCAGTGTAGAGTGAAAAATCCGCTGTTCTGGCAAATGATATGCATTTTTATATACAAGTCTGAGGACTTTAATATCATTGGGAACTTTTTAACATTGCTGTTTGAAAGGTTTTCAAAGAAACCCAAGATTTCTAAACAGAACTTGAGTATTTAATGGTACCATCAGTTGCTCGTCTGAAGCCACTACATTTTTATTGTTCATTGTGTTTCTCGAAGTTAATTAAAGTTTCCATAAAACATATTCCGACTTGTCTAAGCAAAAGATGCACAGGTGTGTCCAATAACGTTATAAACAGTCAATCAGTGAGCCTTTTAATTCATGTTAATTATTTAGACCTGTCCCTTACCAGCTAGGAAACCTAAAGACCAAACTTTCAATTTACTAATAAAGTTTGTGTTTTACGGTAAAATTATGGCAAAATTTTTTACCGTGAAAGCGAAACACTATGGAGCCAATAGTTTCTTTTCTTCACGGTTTAGGGAAAATCAAACAACCTAAAATGTACAAACAATTGCAGTGTGTAAACCTGAAGTCATACAACTTTAATTAATCATTGTAATGTCAGACTATTTCAACCTGTCTTACCTGGGTTTAAACAGGGGGAGTTTCTGATGGCCTTCGCAAATCATGTAACTCTGAAGTAGTCAGATTGACCAACCGGGGTCTATCTTCTTCTGTGGTTAATGATCTTATTCTCATCTCTGATGGTTTATTTTTATGTTTCACTCAGACGTGTCCTGACCTGGGTTTTTCCAGCCCTCTTTTCAGCCAGTCAAAATGTGCTTGAAACTTGACTTTGTAAATTGCCTCTGTTAATTTCTTCAGTTATAAGGTGAATAAAATAGAATAATTTGATTTTCAAAGCTATTGCAGTACATGGTGAATTTTGAATATAGATCGTAATTGAACTACAAACAAGTTTAAATAAGAGCAGTGTGATGGGAACAGCTATATATTAAAATCACCGTCCGTCCGTCCTCTTCCACTTATCTTGGGTCGGATCGCGGGGGCAGCAGCCTGAGCAGGGACGCCCAGACTTCCCTCTCCCCGGCCACATTAGCCAGCTCATCCCCGGGAATCCCAAGGCGCTCCCTGGCCAGCCAAGAGATATAATCCCTCCAGCGTGTCCTGGGCCTACCCTGAAGTCTCCTCCCGGTGGGACGTGCCTGGAATACCTCCCCAGGGAGGCGTCCAGGAAGCATCCTAACCAGATGCCCGAGCCACCTCATCTGGCTCCTCTCGATGCGGAGGAACAGCGGTTCTACTCTGAGCTCCTCCTGGATGGCCAAGCTTCTCACTCTATCTCTAAGGGAGAGCTCGGCCACCCTTTGAACCTGTGTTACTTCACCAACATCTTTTTATGAAAAAATGCTCACTGGCTCTGAGGATAAATCATTCAGTCACAATATTCAAACTACTTTATTGCGACTTGGAAATGTTATTGTCTCAATTTCAGTCAAACTGGGTTCTCTATAATAATTTCTAAATGGGCTGTAGACAGTAGTGAGATGTGACCGTAGAAATTTCCACCATCCAATTACCCCCAAAATGTATACTGAATATTGTAGAGCTGGTCTTTTTGGTCTGAAAAACACAAAGATGGCCGGGCTTGTGGAAAATAAATCTAACATAAAAAAAAGTCCCAATGGTTCTTTTCATCTAATTTTCTTCCACTATTGCTAATAATAAAAATGATTATAATAATTTTACCTTATTAATCCCAACTGGGAAATTTGGTTCTTTATTTGACCCATCTCTAAATGTACCCACAGTTGTTCACCACTGAACTTGGGTTCTCCAGATCCAAGCATGTATATACATGTATGGGCTCTCAACATGGTTTTCCCGGGTAAATACAAACATAGTTGTTTGTGTCTTTGCCCTGTGATGGATTTGTGACCCGTCAAAGGGGTCTGCTCATCATCTGATGGCCATTGGGATAGCCTCCAGGTCCCAACTTTAGAAACCTTTTGTATTTACTGCCTCTTTGGGTAATAAAGATGTTAAACATGGTGATAAGGATCAAGAAACTTCATCCAAGAGAAATTTCATAGTTGAATATAAGGTTTTTGTTAGATATTCTGGGGTTTCAGGTGCTATTGTTCCTACTTTAGATACTCTGTTAGTGTTTAAAACTTCTGGGTTCAATTTCCCTGATACAAAAATAGAATTATAATTATTCGTAAAATACTTTCTATAGATGCAATGACGAGTCATGCTTGAGCAAATTGAACTGAGAATAGTCCTGCTGCATCATTTTGGAAAAAGCACCCGTATTTTAAAAATGTACGTTTTTTTTGTTGTTTTCAAAGAAAACTGCAAATACCCGAGGGGGGGTGGGGGTGTGGGGGTGTGGGGGGGGGGGGGGGGGGGGGGGGGGGGGGGGGGGGGGGGGGGGGGGGGGACTGGCATGAAAATACATAAACTGTGATGGTTTTGAAAAGGTTCATTCTATAATACTGAACTCAGAAGAAATTCTTAATGACAGAGGAAGAAAATGTTCTAAAGTATTTCCTGGTTGCTGTTGAGAACAACAGAGGATGCACTAGTTAACCTTCCTTCCCGATCATTAATGCAATTATGTTACTTCTCTCATGGGCATCCTTGTAATTCCTCTTTGCTTTTATGGCAACCTTTCAACAAACCCTGCTTCCTGATTGGTCCAGTCCTTATTTATGACATCAGAGGTCAAAGTGTTGCAAGATAGCCAGATACTGCTAGCTTCATTCTGCACGACTCTTCCAACAATGAGTACTTCCCGAGCCAAGGTTGTTGCAAAAAAGGTTTCCTTTTGTCGTCCATCTTTCTTATCTGAGACCTTCCCACCCATCAAAACAGGCCAAGCCTCTTCAAATTCTCCTCCTGTTTTCTCATTGAAACACAGTAGCTGTTAGTTTCTCCTCAGCTGGAAATAAGATTAAAGAAAGGTCATGGTCTGTGCACACTGTTAATAATGTGACTTTATTAACTTTTGAAGCACTAACCGGATTGGTCCAAGTCAAAATCTCAGGGTCATTCAAACAATGTACCCTCTTATCTCCAAACAAAGCGTCCTTGGTCAGTAAAGTAGGTAAACACAATAAAATGTTCAACTAGGAGCCACTTCAAGGGATAAATGTTGTTTTTTATTAAATACAAGTAGTTTGGCAAAAATACAGTTTGGCAATCTAATTAAGTTTTAAATGTGATTACATGCACCCTCACAGTTTTGCAACCCATTAATAATTTTTATGGTCGCTACCCAGCCTGAATAGCAAATGAATGAACTGGTCTGGAAAGCAATGTGGCAACGTGGAGCACAATCAATCCAGTGTTATGTCATTCCAAAAAAGGGAACCACTTTGGTGCACGAGCAAAACCTGCTGGAAAGTATTGTGTCATTTTGGGTTTCAGAGCACTGGGCCAGTGAATGAATTCACGTTCCGAGTGGTCTGAGTGGTGGAGAGGAATGAGACATTATGTAGCTCTGCAGGCCAAAACGAATTGTCATTTAGACACCAGCCCACACAAGATTGAAACCACATGCACGTGTTGAAATGTATGCATGTTCATGTAAGAAAACAGATGCATGTGCAAACCCTAAAACATTTTCCTTTATATGCTTTCACTCTGGCTCAGCTCTCCACACACAGCCAAACACACACATACCCACAACTCTTCAATACTGAATCCATGGAAACCATGAAAATGCCAAGCAAACAAGTGTTCTCATTTTGCCATCAGGCAGCTTCTGTCTATGGGAACTATTGTGCCAGGCTGCTGTGTCAGTTGGATGGAACTCCATTCAAGCCTGACTCAACCATTATACGCCAGTAAAACTGGCGTAACCAACATGGACGCACTTGCCTGAGAGTTTCTTTACTTTATTGGAAAACCAAGGAATTAATTCCACGCAGATTAGCAGCCAACTTGTGTTTTTGATGCATAAAAATTATGTTGTCTGCTTTGCTGTGAGCTGTGGTGGTTGTGCTCTACATTTTTGGTCAACATAAGTGGATAAACTCATGTCAAAAATAGAATTTAAGGATTTCTGGGTCTCAAATTGTCATTTTCCTTGAAAGCTCTATAAAGCTCACAAGTAGGGATGCTAAATATGAGTGCACAGAATTAATTAAATTGGTGTGCTGGATGGAGTTGATCCCTCAGATCCATGTATCACTATGGTGCTTTCAGTGGCCACAAGCTTTGACAGCCATTTTCATGCTAATTTAAGAGTCTTCATTTAAAAAAGAGCATATCAAGATATTTGGTTTTGAGTGCAGGGTAACTGCAACCAATTTTGGGGGTATTTGAATCTGTCTCTCTGCCTGTTGCGGCTTTCAATTGGTCTTTTGATTGTTTGGTTTTGGCTCTGGAAAATGACTTATTTTTTCATTATTGCGGCAAAACTTGATCTGATGATTGTGGATGAAAAATGCTAAATGTCAACAAATGCACCCCAGCTTTCCATAATGGAACCAAGGACAGACTTGATATGACCAACTTTCTCTGTGTATCAAATGGAGAGCAAATAGATGCAAAAAGAAACAACAGATGAATGAAAATAGTTTTGGTTTCTAAAACATAATTATACAGCAGCTGCTCTGCACCTGAGGGACCATACAGCTGATCCAAAAGCCACTTTGATGCACAGCAGTTTTAGTTCTACTTTAGAAAACAAGCCTCATTGTCATATCATATCTCATTTGTGAACAAAATGTACCCTGGTACCAGATAAGGGAAGCCTTTGTGTGAGAGAGAGATGAGCTGACAAAGAGAAAAAAAAACTAATGTACTGAATAGAGAAAATGCTGGGAGTTTGGGGGAAAATTTTAGTCTGAGATGGAGAAAAAGAAGAAGAAAAGGGGTTCATTTTACAATTATTATACTAATTAATCTGTCCAAAATGTACATGTTCTTACTTCTAACTTGTCACTGACCCACCCCAACCTTTTAAAACCCCAGGTCAACCAGCTGGGGAAACTTTGACAACAGATGGTGGAAAATTGTGCCAAAATGGTCATTTTGGAGACTTTATCTGGACCCTTTGTACTGAAACCTTTCTGATTTTGTTCTGTTTATGAGAGTTGGCCTTTGCAGAGGTGATATTGTACCATGATTTGACAGAGGTTTAGAGCTACACCCGCATAATTACAAAAGGATATTCATATTCATCCTGAAAGATTTTTGTTGCTTTTTTAGGTTGTATATTGATATTTACACATCCTAAGGGCTCCCTTGACTGATTCCAAAAAGTTTTCTAAAAAAATCTTGTGGTGGGAACGATAAACTCATTTCATAATTTGTATGTGATTTTTGAGCAGTGGCCCAAAAAGGAAGGAACATGGTTCAAAGGGTTAAAGGCCTTTGTGTTGACTGAAAATGAAATCTTCATTTTTGCTGACAATAAAACAAGGAAATAAAACTGAGCCACAGAAACCAGCACACTGTTTTGTCTCAAGTTTAATAGCAGGCCTTATTTGAATGTGAATTAGGCATACTTAAAACACTGCAGGATAATAAGGACTGAACTGCTGTTAAATTTATGCAATATCCTCCTCATTGGTCTGGCACAAACCTTTAGGACTGTAAATTGGTCCCAAGGCGGCCCTGTGTCAGAGCGCATATCTAAATGCTCATCATATGTTTACTTTAATGTGCAGAATTTTACTGTTTAGCTTAAACAAGTTCAAAAGATCCTGAATGCATCATCTTCCTTTGGTAATGTGGAGTGCTGTATTTTTCAAATAAATCATCCTTTGAAGTGAGTATGACTTGAAAAGAACAGACAGGAATACAGTGAGAGATTTCTGCTCTTCTTCAGGCCATCAGTCAGCAGCAGATTGAGTCGGTGCATCTGGACCACAGATCCTGCTCTGATCCATCTGTATTCACTGCCAAGAATCCTGACCAAAATCTCTATAATGGCCATAGTGCATCATGTATTGCATTTAAATATAATGAAATCACAATCTGTGGCATTTATAGCTTGTCATAAACAACCTTTCAGCTTGTTTTTGGCAAGGGATTTAAAAATTTAGTGTGATCTATTGACAGAGAGGCGAGGCAGTCCTCATAACTGTTTTCATTTGTGTAGAGACACATAAAGACAAGAATTATTGGGTTTCTATTACCTTACAAGAGGCATTTTAAAGCGACATATGGCAAAGGTCCATGTTTATCCAGCAACATCCTTCTACTAATTAATTTTTTACAACAGCATACAACAGAAAAAATCAAACAGGCTGAAGGTTGTTTGGTGTAATCAGAAGTTTTACCACTAGGTGTCACTAAATTCTACAAACTGCTCATCTAAATACTTTTATGTATGGTTGGATTTTACATTAAAAAAGGAGACACATCCATTACTTGTGAGCTTGTTCCTTTCTCCAGCTGCTCTTATATCTGAAACAAGGTTTGACAGGATTGCCAACACAGAACTTCGAAGGGAGTTTCAAGTACTGTTGCTGATAGATATTTTTCTTGGGTGTGTTGGATGGCCTCTGAAATAACATTTATATGAGGCAACATTAAACTTCTACCCTGAAACCAATCAGTAATAATGAAATTATTTTTGGCCGCCAGCTCCTCGGGGCAGAACACACAATGATAACTCAGTGATGATTTGAAAACCCGGGAGCTGTTCTGAACCTATGACTCGTCATCCAAAAGAGACAAATGGCTATCAGCAGAGAGTGATTCGTTTTAAAAAAAGAGATTATACTGTAATGTGAGAGTATATTAGAGTTAATTTGTTTCCATTTTTTATGTCTAAGAAGTCGTGTGACACAATCTTGGCCTTGTGGTGAAGCGAGCCTCAAATAAGTTTCCCTCCATGCAGCTTAATGGAGTTTCTCAGCTGCAAATCTCAATTAAATGTGCTGAATTGGCAAAGTAACATCAAATCTTTGCTCTTGAACGCACATAAATCAAATTTTAGATTGCAAGTTTGAGTCATAATCCTGAATGTTGAGATGAGCTCATGTTTGCCAGTGACATAGTGTAGCTGGATGGAGTTGTTTTCTTTCTTCCAGACTGTAAAAGACACCCACACATCTCTAAAGTATCAAACATCCCATCATTTAAACATAACTATAATTACACAATCCCTGTCATTTACATAGGGATGGGTTACCGTAAACTTGGTGAGTGGGAAGGAATGGTTTTGGAGCTTTTTTAATGAAACATCCACATTGGGGCAAGTAACACAGAAAAATGTGTGTTTTTTTTTTATTTTTGTTTTTTCCCTTCTTAACCATGTTTATTGAAAACGTTTTCCACAACCTCAAGGCTCTGAATCCTGTTGATTGAATCTGATTGAAATAATGATTTTTGACTTCCGACCAACAAAAATAAGTACATTTCTCACTGCGACCTCGTCTGTTCATGTTGATCTGTGATAACGAAGGCCCTGGAGGAGTTATTGTTTAAACTGAAACATAATATGCTGCAGTGAAAAACAATGAATTCATTTAAAACAGAGTAAAAGGTCAAACAATAATGAGAGCATGCATAAGTGCTGGAATAAAGGACACTTTTCTGTGCTGTACAAAGGTTTAGGCATGTATGTCTGCTGGTTTGCCATGACTGTATCTTATCCAGTCAAGATATGGTAATAATATAAATATTAGAGTTTTGATCAGTTGATATTATCATATCTTATTCGTTTACTGATATTTGGATTAATATTAAGTCTTATGATTTCAGAAAGTAGGTTGTGTTGTTACACTAAAAGACATTTTTTTTATTTAATGTTATTTTGTAATAATCCTTTTTTTTCCTGTGAGGACTGCACAACTGTTGGGCTAAATGGGGGCAAAAAAAGATTAGAATAACTCTAAAGTGTCTGTAAAAGCTTCAAAGCTTTAAAATGTTGGTGGGCTTAAAGCTGTCCTATCTAGCCCCCCTCACTAGATGGTCATTTCTAGATTTGTCTGGACTCACAGTCATTCACCTTGGTCAAACTTTAGAAAGAGAAAAAAAGGCAGAATAGAGTGCATTGTTTTAAAATAACCACATTGTTTAATTTAGTTTGAAAATCTGTTTTTGTTCGGCAGGATGTTGAGAGACTGATCATAACCCAACGGTCTTTGGCTTCTGGCTGCACTTCTGTTCTGACCTCTTGTTTCTGTATTTGTTAGCATTTCTCAGATGATGGCTGTGGAACTGATCCAAGCATTTAACAAATAGTCTCCTGAGTAACTCAGTGGTTAGGCAGGATGTTTTAATTTGTTGTTACATTTAAGTGTTGAACAGATGGATGTAGTCCCAACTGAAGCTGATGCATAGTGCATGGCCTTGGCCAGTAATGCAGTCGACAGGCCTGACCCACCTCTCTGTGTCCCTCAGATGGAATAGTGACTCTTTCTGCTCTATACTCTACCCTCAGACAATTGCACCTTCAGAAAGTCCAATTCAGGAGGTCCAGACTGAGTTATTTAGCCAAAGAAAAGCCTCTTTTTCTTGATTACAGATGTCTAGGAAGGATAAAAGATATAAAGAGGAGAGAGAAAAAGAAAAGCTGGCATTTGTATCTGGCAGGGTTTGTGAGATAGTGCCAACTGCTGCGAAACCTTTCATATAGTTGCTATGGTTTCTGCTGAAACACGTAACTACTTCTTATTAAGCTTTGTTGGGACAGAGAGGAGGTATGTGAGAGAAAGTGTGTGGGAATGTGTGCGCCATTAAAAAGACCATGAAAAGACAAACAGAATTGAAGCAAAGCAACGGAAGGGTGCAGTGAAATCCCAGTCTCAAGGACAAAAGAGAAACTATGGGCAGGCAAGGAGTTAGAAGTAGGCCAGGAAAGGAGATTTCTTTAAAGTTGATGATATCTGTTTGGAGTCTGCTGTAAAAGGTTCTCTTTGGTTCATTTCCTGTTTCCAATCCTTATCTCTTTAATTTTGCTTGAATGTCCTGAATGAAAAGCTCCAGCCAGAACTGGGTTATATTCTAACTCACCGGAGGGGTGCAGATGTCAACCTACTCCATCAATCCACAATACTCCTAAAAAATCAGCATGTTGTACTTGCAGTTAAGTGTTTCTTTCCGACTTTTAATAGCCGATTCAAGGTTTACAGAGTAGGTGCTGGGAAACAACAGAAGCTCGTACAACAAAACCAACATCAGCAAACATTTATAAACTGAAATCCATCTTGAAATTGAACATGATTTAGGTGTGATTTAATGAATAAATATTCTGTGTTGCAATTCTCTTGATCTTGTTTTCAGTTCACCTCATCTTATCCAATGCCAGGTTTTTATGGGAGCAAAATTGGCTTTAAAACAAGAGCCAATGGTCTTTTCCATTTTTTATTTAAACAGACTGGCGGTACAGGGATGTATTGCACATGTCTGAATTCTAATATATAACGTATCAGGGTCTACCTGGCAACTCAATGGAGGTCACTCTGATTATTTATATTCTTTAGGGTAAACATAAGACCGCAGAGGATATTTCTTACTTTATTATGCACTTCTTTCACAAGGCTATCATGAATAAATATTGATTGTAAAATCAAATAAATCTTCTGGCTGACTGGTTTTGTACATTCCCCCCAATGTCAGCAGACTTGCATCATTTTGTGCATTTTTAGCTGTCAGGATTCTGTTACACAAACACAAAAGACATGTTATCAGTACCCTTTCCAAGAAAATCAAATTTGTATCTAGCATAATGGTTTTGTCTGTCTGTTGTATTTTCATGCTCAGAGTTTAGTGTAACCAGCATCAGTTCTGCCAGGGGTCAGTGTGTACTTCTTACATGACTGCACAGGTAACATAGAAATCCTTATACTTTGAGTCAGCATTAGAATAATGAATGTATCAAGTTGGTTTTAATTTGAGTTTTTTTTCAAAGTTATTCAAACAGATTGGACAGAAACGACTTCCTCTCCAAACATCGTGGGGTTCATTTTAGGTTAAGCCGTAGGGAAAACATTCCACAACACACAACCACAACATTAAAACAACCAGCCTAATGTTGTGTAAGTCCAAAAGAAGATCTTGTTATAAGAGCTCTGAGACATCCGGGCATGGACATTGGACCTTTAGAGCAGTGGTCCCCAACCTCTGGTCCGGGGACCCTCCAAAGAGCATGGGGTCTTCTAGGCTTTGAACATTCAGAGCCATTGCGATTAATGTCCACACATTGTACCAATTTTAAGAAGAAAAAAAAAAGGCTATCCATAGTTTATTTAACTTTGTCTTCTTGGGAGGACAGGACTCCAGAATACGCCAGAATACATTATTTATGGTGAGAATCTCACTTTTGAAAGTATGAAATCAAGCATGGTTTCAGCACGTGGTGGGGCAGGGGGTACATGGCTTTTTAGTATTTGCATGAAGGGGGTCCTTAAGGAAAATAGGTAGGGAACCACTGAACTGGAGCAGTCCTATGGTGAGTTTGGCAGCAGTTCAATAAAGAAAGATCAAAAGGACAGAATCTAGATGCTGGAGATGGACTTACTGGAAATACTACAGGACCAGAGCAGTGACATCATAATTAATGTGGAAGGTCTGACAGTGTGGAAGGAAATAGCTGAATAGGGAAGAAAAAGCACAAGTGGCAAGAAAAAAAGAAAATGAGATGTATCAGATCTCCTTCATATTATTGGATTCTTTGGACTCTATTGGTTGTGGAGTCTCTGTGGACTGGCCTTGCTCAAGCAAATGCAGGATCAGACTGAGATCCAGAGAGCTGGGTCAATGCTTTGAGCTCTTTGTTCCATCCTCATAAATACCAAAGGTTTCTCAGCACAACATTGCATTAGAACCAGATGATCAATTTCATTCGCTTCACCTGTCAGTGGTTTTCATGTGGCTGATTGGTAGATTATAGCAGAAAACTTTCATGAACACCACCCCAGATGTGCTGAACCTCATTTTCTCTTCACCAGTCTTTTCAGCAACCCCCTCCATCCTGATTCCCCTCCCAAGATGTATTGCTTGTCTGAGATCTGAGCAACTAGGAGGTCATCCCGTTGGTGTCTCATGATCAGTGACTGTCTCTTTTTAAATCTCTTTTTAATGAGAATCATAGCAAAGCTCAGTCTGAGCTTCATTCCTTCAAAAGGCTAACCAAAACATGAGAAGGATCCAGGGGGCCGCAGTGAGATGCAGAAAAAAGTACCTGCAAACAAACTGTAAGGAAGTGTGCTTTTTCAACCATGTATTGGGGTTTTAATCTCTTTGACATAATCAAATTTCTCCACTCAAATAAAGTGTTGAACCAGCAAGTTCGAGTGTAGAAACTGCTGGAAGCCACACAAATACAGTCCATTTGGTTCAGTTGGCATAAGAATAACACAATACCACAATGTGGTGACTATAAAATGCATTTCATGTTTGAAGGGAGCCAACACTCTATTGGTCCACAGCAGGGAGGAAAGCAGCAGGTCTTTTATTACAGACAGACAAAACGAACAATGTTGAAAACATTACATATAATAGGAGTCACACACTCTACAGAATACACCTTTATTCTCTCTTTTTGCAGCAGAGCATCTTAATAACACACAAAATGATCTAAATTAAATTGTTTATTTACATTTCAAACAGCCAAATATACAATAAAAAGAGTTCTACACTTACCACCCACTTTATCAGGGATGCCTTGCTAGTAATGGGTTGGACTTCCTTTTGCCTCCAAAACTTTATTACTTCTTCATGGCATAGATTCTACAAGGTGTTGGAAACATATTGACATGATAACAACACACAGTTGCTGCAGATTTGTCAGCTGCACATCCATGATGAGAATCTCCATCACATCCGACACTGAACTCATTGTGTGGCAGTAGCTCGGGTGGCCGTCCACTGACCGGAAGGTTGGCAGATTGGCTGCCATGTTTCTGTCAGTCTGCTCCAGGCAGTGTGGTTAAACAAATAGCTTAACATCACCAAGTGAGAATGAATTATGAATTCATGGTAAAGTGCTTTGAGTGCCCTAAAAAGTGCTATAGAAACCGTGTCCATTATTATTAACATGTTCAAGAAACCAGTTGGGAAGACAAAACAATTTTTGTTTGAGCTAAGTGGCATGGTGCATTTTCCTGCTGGAAGTAGCCAACAGAAGATGGTACACTGTGGTCATAAAGTGATGGATATAGTCAACAGCAATACTCAATTAGGCTGTGGGGGTTAAACTATGCTCAGTACTAAGGGGCACAAAGTGTCCTTAGAAAACATCCCCCACACCAGTACACCACCACAGCAGCCTGAACCATTAATACAACTCAAGATGGATACATGCTTTCATGTTGTTTCAAACCAAATTCTGACCCAACCATCTTAATGTGGCAACTGATATCGAGCCTCATCATGCCAGGTAACGTTTTTCCAATCTTCAATAGTCCAGTTTTGTTGAGTCTGTGTGAATTGTAGCCTCAGTTTCCTGTGATTAGCTGACAGGCTTGGCTCCTGGTGTGGTCTTCTGCGGCCGTAGGCCATCTGCTTCAAGGACATTTAAGACAGTTTTTCAAGGCAATTGCTGCTCGCTGGTTATTTTCTCTTGTTCGGAGCATTCTCTGTAAACCCTGGAGATGGATGTGTGTGAAAATCCCAGCAGATTACATTCCAAGTCATTTGAATCCCTTTTCTTCCTCGTTCTGATGCTCAGGTTGAAATTCAGCAAGTTGTCTCGACCATGACTAAATGCATTGAGTTTCTGTCACGTGATTGGCTGATTAGATATTTGTGTAACAAAGTAATTGAACAGGTGAACCCCATAAAGTGGCCGGTTTATATCTTTATACTCAACTCTTCTGTATTAAATTGAAGTTTGCGTGCTGCTCATATTGGCATTAGATTTATGGTGAATGTCTGGAATTGATCTATCTGAGAGGGACTGGCCAATGCATGCAGAGTTTTTTTATATCTAGGTATAGCTTGGGATGTCAAATCATGGCTGTTACAGGCAACAGATTGTTACCATATGGAGCCACAAACCTGGAATGAATGCTATGCTTCATAAAAAGAAAATCAGGTATACAGATAAAAATGAAAAAGAAAAAGAATCACACATTTTTTCTTGTTAAATGCAAAGAGGGTTAAGACATTATTGTTGCTTTTGATCTGAGACAAAGTTTATCCAAGAGAAAAGTTAAATAATGAAATGTAATTGTGAAACAAATTCACTGTCAACAAAACATGTTCAGAGATCAGGTGAGACAGGAGAATTAGGTTAAAAAGCTATTTTATTCAGCTCCATTTGACCACAAACTGTGTATAAAGAATAGACCAGGAAGAAAACAAATAACTTCATTTTCAATTAAAGTCAGTGGGAAGGATTTGACCCTGGCTGAGGGATATGACTTCTTCGGTGAAATGAACACTTTTTTGTGGGTGTGATGCTGCACAGCAAGCTCGCTTTCTGAGCAACTCAGCGTGTTTATCTTTAAAGCAGACTGATGTTTATAGATGTCAGAGAAGCAGAATTCTTTCCAGCAAAGTCTCAGCTTCTCTCTCTGTATCTTTTATTGCCTTTACATTTGATTCCACTTCTCTACTCGGGTCTGTTGACTTTTGTGTCAGGTGGTTCCTCCTTGAAGTTGAGATCATGTTCATAATTGCTCAAACATAAACATAGATGCATTCAATGTTTTGCTAGTGTCAGTTTCTGAACCATAGCACTGATGCAGATGATGATGCTTGTGTAAAACTCAAAGTATACTGAAATACCACTTGCTTGTTTGCTGAATACACATTATAGTTATGTTGCAACAGAGAACGGATTCTCAACAATCCTGAGTCCTTTTTGTTTTATTTTTTGTTTCATGATGCACCAGATGTTTTTAGTTGGTCAGAGGCCCATTCCATAAAACCTAGATTAGACTGGAGTTTTCTGATTATTCTGGCTTAACATTACTATGATTTAATTTCACAAAAACAGTGACATCTATGCTACCAAGTTATTTAGCACAGCTAGCCTGCTCCAGATCAGGCTAACAGCAAGGCTTAGTATATCCAGGAGTTTTTTTCCCCACTGCCCAGTCTGGAGTCAACCTGACTTGGAAATGTCTTTATGTACAAATATCTAAACATTTAATCCTTGTTTTCATTCATTCTTTGGTTCTTTGCTTTGTGTTGATTGTCTTGCATTAAAAAAACAACTCAGCGCTCGAATCATAATCTTGTTTTTAAATGGTACATAATTAAACTGATTAGGATGTTCACAATTATAGCTGATGCAGTTTTATAAAGATTTATACTCATATTGCTACATATCCAAATGGTCTTGCTCTTAACAATGCACTGGTTGAGAAGACTTCACTGTTGTGTGCCTATTTTGAGATGACATGATGAATAACTGAGAAAGGCTTTCCGGTTTGAAAATTGGCTTCAGCATGGACCAGACTTTCCTGGACAGTGACCTAGCAATACTGATTGCACTAGGATGCAAATTAGTGTTTTCACTATTCCAAATAAACCCTACTATTCATGGAAGTGGACCAGGGTTTGTTTAAGGCAGACCAAACAGTGCCAGTGGGAATTGCAACAACAGGAACTATTGTTTAATCTAAGTTGTGGCAGAACTGTCCACCTGTGTTGTTGTTTGCTAAAGGGACTGCTAAAAGTGTGACATGGGAAGCGTACAGGCACAGGCGTGAGCACATGCATGCAACAAATGATAATTGCCCGAAAGTTAAATAAATCCTACTACCCGTTGGGTAGGAAAGAGACAGTGTGGTCCAAGTGTGTGAGAAAGACGGACATTAACAGGAATGAACCTTTATTTGCATTTTCCTTTTTTTTTTTTTACATGAAATGGTTTTTATCCCTAAATTGTGTTCATCAGGTATCATTTCCCTTCAGGGATCAATAAAGTATTTGATTAATCTCCATTTAACATAATCTTTAAATTAGTTGACTTCATGGATCGAAGCACAACTTTTCCATGTCTGCATCAATTAATCTGTGATGAATTCATTGTTATTTTGAAGACAGCCATAAGTTCACATTTAGGATTACTTATACTTGGCTTGACGTAGTTGCTCCTCCTTCACCTGGTTTGGTACAGCGGCTATGCAAAAGTATTCATACCCCTTAAACAGATATATTTTATTGTAATTTTATGTGAAAAACCAACACTGAGTGGCACACAATTGTGAGGTACAAATAAAATAATGCATGATTTATTTGTTTACAAATAAAAATACTGAAAAGTGCAACGTGCAAAAGTATTCAACCCCCTTTTCTCTGAGTGCAACCAACTGCCTTCAGAAGTTGCCTGACAATTGCTGAATGAGCAAATATTGACCTAATGACTGAATAAAGTCCACCTGTGTGTTATCTGACCTCATTCAAATATAGCCGTTATGTGACGGCCTCAGAGTGGAGCAGGAGTAGGGGTGCAGAAAAAAAAGAATCAAGAATATTGGGGAGCAAACAGCATCATGAAGTCCAAGGAACACACCAGACAGGTCAGGGAAAAAGTTGTGGAGAAGTTTAAAGCAGCATTAGACTATAAAAAGATTGCACAGAGCACCGTTTAATCCATCATCCAGAAATGGAAAGAGTACAGTACACTGCAAACCTGCCAAGACATGGCCTAAATGTCAAATGTTATGTGTGGAGGAGAACTAACACTGCACATCGCTCGGAAGTCTGAACACACCATCTCCACTGTCAAACATGGTGGTGGCACCATCATGCTCCGGGGGGGCTTCTCTTAAACAAGGTCAAAGATGTTCAAAGTTGATTGGAAGATGGATGGAGCATGTTTGGTAAAAAATTGGGCTACAATTTTAGTCTCCAGATGTGCAAAGCTGGTAGAGACATACCCCCAAAGACCTGCAGCTTTAACTGCAGCAAAAGGTGGTTCCACAAAGTTCTGACTCAGGGGGTGGAAAACTTCTGCACACCACACTTTTTATTTAAAAAAGTAAATACATAAATTCCTATAATCTTTTTGGACTGGAGGCAGGCCAGAGCTCATGCTGAACTTCCCTAAAAAAAGACATTGTGTCAATGGGAGCATAAGTTGCTCTAAAAGAATTATCCTAGTTTTTCAGTTTAAGGCATAGTGCATTTTGTTTACGTATGTCTCAAAGTCTAGAATTTTCTGTTTAGTCCTTCCAATTAAAAGCTCCAAAACAAACATAAGTTTGATGGTTGTAGGTGCTAAACATGACACAATGACCATTTATGGCTGTAATCTTTCTATTTGATTCCTGCCTCCTCAGCCATTTGCACATATCACTGTAACAATACTGTAACAAATATTTATAGACTAGAGTTCAGCTGGGTTCAGGCACCAAAGTGCTGCTACCAGATGTCAGTGACCTCGGTAAACTAATTGTATTGCTACATGAAGGTACGAAGAGCTTGTTTATGGTAGCATGTAAGTATCTTAGTGTTTATCTTACTTGCCCCCACACTGAGATAAGGATTTTGGGCATTCAACCAACACAGATGGACTTCAGTGAATTGAATACCCATAAAGCATTGGAGATAGGAGGGGCTAATAATGAATTTCATCACAGAGGGGACGGAGCACCAAAAAGGAGCTAAAAATGCAGAGGCGAAAAGTAAAAAGTAGTTCTTTGTCCACATTAAAATCTTTCCTTTCCACAGAATCTTCATAAATAAGAATATCGATTTTGACGTGAATTTATTTTTTTCTGCACCCCTAAGTCGATGTGTAAGACCATCGGACTTATCTGCATGGAGATGGTAGTGTGCATGTTACACCTTTCATGATGACTCGTTTCATGTTTACCTGTAGGTCTAATGTATTATTTTGCTCCCTTTAAAATGTGGCCTGTGTGTGCAGTGGATATCAGGCGTTTTTAATGGAGGTTTCCAGGAAAAACCCACTAACTTTCATCATCTTGCTCCAGTTTCACTACTCTGATTTCATAATTCCCTGCATTTTTTTTTCAATTTCCCACGAAAACATTGGAGTCTGCACTTGTATT
This sequence comes from Leptatherina wallacei, assembly GCA_028567055.1. NCBI lineage: Eukaryota > Metazoa > Chordata > Actinopteri > Atheriniformes > Atherinidae > Leptatherina > Leptatherina wallacei. The sequence continues at coordinate 17,143,778 of JAOXYM010000016.1, read as the reverse complement.
CAAAAATTAAACCTGAAATGCATGATTGAAATCACTTCAATTTCACTTGAGCAAAACACTGCAGTTAAAAGTATTTGATTCAGCCACTTTTTAAAAAAAGGATGAACTATTCTAAAAAACAAGACTTTGGCTCAACTTTACTAACAGATTTACAGCCTTTCTGATGCGTACGTTGGAGGAATTTGGTTTCGAGGTACAAATACTGCAGCCTGGTGGTCTTGCACTGTGCGGTATGGAGAAAATGTCCTGTCAGAACGGGGATGTAAAACGAAGACAAATTGGCCCTTGTGTTTTGAGGAATTTTTGTGGGAAATTCTGCAGTTCGGACCAAAGAATGCGAACAATGACATCACGGCAATGCATCTCTCATTTTATTTAGAACCTCAAAAAAAAAAAAAAAAAAAAAAAAAAAAA
>JAOXYM010000016.1:17095788-17109284 GCA_028567055.1 Leptatherina wallacei | reverse complement strand
TGTTATATTGTTCATAATGGTTATGTGTTAATTATGTTCTTTTATGTTTTTATTTTAGTATATCAATTGCTTTTTAAATCTACCAGAACATGCATCCATATAACTTGAATTTGGAAGATTTTCTTTCAGCAGAACATCAGAGTAGGTTTCCCTCTGAGATCTTATATTCCTGAGCTTGCAGGTCTGGGGGACATTTGAGCCTCATAAGGAGGCAAAGGGGGTGAGAAGAAGTGGACTAAGGCGGAAGGCCGACGTCCCAGTGGGTATGTTTCAACCTTCACAGACATGCCAGGAAACATACAAGATCAATTTTACATTATTACACACACCCAAATACACATACAAATGTCCCCACAATTTTCAGACCTGTCTGACTGATCTCATTATCTCTGGCTGATAGGAAGAAACTGCAAATGATTTCCTTCATTGTAAAAAAGTCACTGTCATATGGCAGGATGCAGATCCAAATATCCTTTAATAGCACTCAAACTTAATTGAAATTAAATGTGAACACTTGTCAAAGTGTCTCCGGTCTGCTTTTTGTGTGCTCCATGTGACATGCACAAGTTTGTAGTTTTCCAGCTATTAAATGTGAGGAGATTTTCTACAGCTGGATGCCATTTCTGTCATCGCAATGTTTTATCGAGCAAGAATCTTACATTCTTCATATCCAAGTTAATGTTTAAAAAGTTAAACTCTGGAAACGGTTTGCAATTGAAAATTTGCTTAAAGTAGCAGCAGTGCCACTGAATTAGTGCTTTTAACCAGATCATTGAATCATTGCAGCTTAACGAAGGAAATTCTCAACCGTGAAGAAGAAATGATCATTTTTCTTATGATATACCTCCTATTATATATACCATACGGACATGTTGAAAAGGAAATAGAGTATCATAAAATCATCAAAAATAAAAAGGGTTACTTTTTCTATATCTTTTCCTTTAAACAAAATTACTTCATCGTCCAATGTTAATGATTGTAGACTACTGTTTTATTGGGATGCACCAGTTGTGTGATGATAATTGGAACAACCAAACCTGGTGACTGCCCAGTCAGTCTCAAATCTAAAAAAGGGACTCCCAAGCTTTAAGAGCTCCAAAATGGTTCAAGTCAGAAGATCACAGCCACAATTTTACTAACATTTCACATGAGTTAATTGGTTAATTACTGTGCACACAACATAAGCCAAGAATACAGACCTGATTTTTTTCTGCATAATCTTTAACATGTGAACCTTTTGCCTCAAGTGTTGGTGATTAATCTTTGTCACTTCATGCAAGTTTTTAAGAGGACCTCTTTGAACTCATTTATCTCCATACCAGAGCACCGACTGCTTGACCCCACACCCTGGTAAAATGGTCCATCACCCTGTCAGCTGCAGCTTAACATGGATTTTCTCTGAAACAGTAAAACTTTGCATTTCCATTAACTCACAGATATTAGTGAATCAAATCCAATGTAAATGATTATTAGCAGAATTCTGGAATAATGAAGAGAGTTTTGACAAGAGAATGAGCCTTGTTACTCGAAAGAGCGTTTTAAGACCGAAAGGATACAAGTTCACGCTCCATGAAGCAGTAATAGCTGAATCGTGTGGTTCAGATGAATTCCTAATTTACAGCCTCTGACCGCCCCAGTGTCCCCGACTCAGTTCCGGTAAACACAGAGGTCAGTGTGGGCAGTGTGCACAAGTTTCTGTTTGTGTGTCTGTGCAAGTTTCTGGGAAAGCTTCACTTGCAGAAATTTTCCATGAAAAAAACTCCATAAATTAAATCTTGTAAAATAAATTAAAGATTCAGTCTTCATAAGAAGCAGATGCACAAATAAAACTTGGGGTGGGAAATGTTTGTCTGTGCATTTGTTTGACAGATGCTAGCTGGAGGTTAGAGTTTACCTCGGCCATTTAGCACAGCCTCCCCAGTGAGAATGCATTTAAAATGCTTGCATGTCTTGGGTTTGTGACTGGGTTGTGTCATGGTATTACAAAGCTCATACACCCCCCCCCCAATAGTAGAGTGAGTGATATCACTTCAGGCCCAGGCCATGAATCATTGACACACACATATGCACACATGAGTATGCCAAGTACCATAATGGCATGATTGAGGTTGTCACTAGAGGACAATCATTTCGTCTGCAGGGAGGTGTGAAGATGAGGAAGAGTTATGGGTACAAACAAAGTCATAGACTTCTATAGTTACACTACGCATGCAATGTGATGCAACAACTTCTTTTACTGTGGGCAAGCAGCTCTAAAGAACATGATGAAAGGATAAGCAAGGATAACCTAAATGTTTTCATTTTGTCCTTTTATTTACATGAAACTACTTCATTAAATGTAAGGTGACTATTTTAATTGATTTCTACATGACTTAAATAAAAAGTAAATAAATAAATTCAAATCTCAATTTCAACAATGTTAAAAATCAATTGAAATTTCTTGATTTAAAAAACATTAAACATAAAAAAGGGACTCAATTAATGCCAATTATTCAATGAAATCTACTATTCAGAATGAACCTATTTTGTGCAATCAGGGTATTTAAATGAAATGCCCAATCAGCATTATATTGAAAAATTACAAAACACAAAATGTGGACGGACAGAATTATTTGGACTCTTTGCTAATATTTGACAGTAAAAACTTTTGCAACAACAGACATTCCTTGGAGCCATCTTGGAGCTTCTTGCACCCATTTACTGCAAGTTTCTGACACTATTACAAGGTTTTTTTTAAGGTTTTTAAGGTTGCAGTTGTTATTTTTTTTAAGGCGAATTTGTACTTTTTTCTAAACATTTTCATTGCTAACTGGTTAAAAGAAACATTTCCTTTCCAAACATAATTTTTGTTGTGCGCAGCCCCAGCCTGACAAGACCTCCACCATACTTTACTATAGATATAGTGTGTTCTTTCCCCTTGTAGACTTTATGCTTTCCTCTTATAACAAATTGAGGTACTGCATTATCGAACAGCTGTACTTTGACTTCTTCAGTTGGTGGACTTTCATCCCCCTCAGAATGCAGCTTATCTACAAATATGTTTGTAACATTAATCTTTCCTTTTAGTGTCTTTCCTCTGAAGTTGGTGTCATCCTTGAAGCCAGACGATAGCGCCTTCCAGATTGTTAATACAGGGAATTCAAGATATTTAGCAATTACCTCGTATCAGTTGGAATGGTTTAGCTTTTTCTAACATCTACCCCCATCTTCGAATCCTATTCCTGATCCTCTCAACCAGATCTGGAAATAATTAGCCCGTTATTAGTGAAGTAAAACCATCATTCATAGGACGGAAACATGTCATGTTCACACACAATCTAATTTGGTCTTTATTTTGTTTTGAGAGTCAAATTATTCTCATCAGATGGGTTCCAATAAATTGTTTGGGTTACATTTTGTGTTTGTATATTTATTCCAGTCTATGATTTTCTTTTTTTATTAAATAACTTAGACAAGTTAATGTGATTAAACAAAATTGGTTTATTTGCTGTTATTCCTGAAGATATTATGAAGTTCTGTGCTTACATTTTAGGGATGCCAAAAATTCAGACAAAATACAAAGAAACCGTTTATATGCTCGGACTGCAAAACAAAACTTAAACAATATTTCTGTCTCTGCACAAAAGAATCAAAAAAGATAGTTTAGACCTACAGCAGCTACTTCACACAACTAGATTTGAAGCCTAGTTTTAACATTTCAGAGAAGACTTGGAGACTGCAGACAAACAGCACAGATTAGGAGGTAAATCCTGAGCACATTTAGGTTGCCAAAAACATTCATGCCTTTTTTTAATGCATCAGACAGAGGTAAGAAAGAAGTCGCAGAGAGAAACTGTCAGCTCCTTTCCAACAAATCAGATGACTAAAAGCAGATCACCAGAACTTAGTCATCTTATAGTCTAACACTTACAACAAAAGAGAGACTTGTCTGCATGACAGCTGGAACTGCTTGATAAATATCAGACAAAATCAGGGGGAAAAGAGTCTGGCCAACAGTCTTGTAGTGTGTGTGACCCCCAGCCACAGATCACTTGTACAGGACACACACACACACACATACGAAGCATGAAGCAAAAATGAACAATAAACATCAACGACACTTAAAATCTTGTAGCGTGAGCTTGGTGTAGGGTGAACAGGTATCAGAATGGCATCTGGGATGAATCTGGGGAAAAACTGATGCAACAGCTGGTTGTTTAGGCAATCTAAACAGTCCCCCTTCATTTCCATGAGAAGCTGCTCCTAAGAAAAGTCACTGAGTTAAATACTAGCAGATACGGCGGTTGGCAAATGACAGTGTCATGTCACACAGAGTCGTCATGTGGTTCAACGAGGCCTGGTGAATAAGTGCTGGAGTGTGGTTTCACTGGGGGCATATGAAAATAAAACAGAGGCTGAGAAAACAGCAAAGATGAGAGTGAAAGCGTGGACATGTTTGTGTATGTTAAACCCAGCGGAACACCTAAGTGTGACTTCATCCTCGGGGCGAAGTCTCCTGATATGTCATTACTGATTATGCATGCGTGTCCTGTCAATCTACATCAAGATCTAAACTATTAAATTGGTTTTACTTAAAAAGGTCCTTCAACAGCTTTCATCCTAAGCTGCCCATCTAAATGTTTCCTCCCTGATCTACATTTACTGGATGGTTATATCTTAGCATCTTTGCACTGTAAGCCGTCCTCAGTCCTCAGGGACATTTTTTCTCAGGCGGGAGCTGGAGTCGCACGTCTCAGCAGCAGAGAGAATAATTCCTGGCATCTAGTCAAACACCTTTGTTTGCTTGTTGGACATGCGATAGGAACCATGGTTATGACCTTGTGACGCGTTTGAAAGCCAAAGCATAGACTCGGGTGTGAGGTTCCGCCTGGTGTGTGTTAATCACACTCACACAAAGAGACTGAATCTGCCAAGAGCAATAAACAACACAGCGGCTGATAATTAAACACGAGAGACTTGAACTTAATGAGAACGCAAGGAAAAGGAAGAGTCAGAATTTAAGTACGGTCTCTAACAATCATACACATCTAATATAATGTAATGAATAAATATTAGTCACTATTGTTCTGCAGTAATCCCTGTAAATTTGCTTTATAAACAGATTAGCAATAATTCCGCCTGCTCTTTGCACATGGGTTGTGCTTCTCTTCTTTTTCAACCTGCAGCATTTAAAGCCTAGGGTAAATAAGAAAGAGGCCAGTGTGAAGCTTAAAGCTGACAATTATAGACAGCAGCGTCCGAGAAACCAAACCCATGTGGCTTCAAGTCACATGTCCCGTCTCTGGTATGTGGCAGAGACGGATACACGTCTGAGATGAAGGATGCGAAGGACGTTGACTGTACGTAGCAGCCTGCTGTTTAAATGGCTTCATGAGAGGATCACAGACATAGTGAAATCACTTTAAAAAAAGGACAAGAGGTTAAATTAACAGACCGCTCCAGTTTATCCCATTGTCATAACGTATTGGTGCGCCTACCCAAGATCTGCATCTAAGGCCAGCCTGGTTCAGGTCCTTTTCCATAACAGTGGGTTTTGGGTCCGTTTAAAACTCCATGGGATGCTAGAAGACTATGATTAGACAGCGTGGATCATGATGGAAGTGCAGCGTGTGGTCAAAGCTGACTCTAAATGAGTCGTGTTGGTAATCCGTCATTTTGACAGCAAGTGGATTTAAACGTTGAAATAATGAGAGGATTAGCCATCCTGTTTCAATCAGCGGAGGAATAACAGAAAATCTGGATGTATTCTACCAGCTATCTTGGCATGGAGGACGGATTTTATGCGTAACAGCCAGAGGAAAAGGTTACTAATATTACCTCATGTCATGCTCAAAGTTTTACTTTGAAAAACTGTTGACAGCAATCAGCAGTGAAAGTGGTGCCATTCGGGTTGTTCTGTCTCTCAGATGTTTGGGCCTTATTGTGGATGGGTAAGGATCATAACTTTCAAGTAACAGACTGCAGCTCTGGAAAACACATTGTAGTCTCTTTTTTTTTTAAATTCAGACACAAACTTTTAGATCTGCCAGGGGCTGGAATTCACTTTAAAATCCTAAATGAATATTCCTGCAGGTCAGTGCTGGCTGGGCCCTCAAAGTTAAGGAGGAAAAATGTGATGGTGAAACAACTACATCATAAACTCCTTCAATAACTGCTGAATCACTAAAATCAAACTCATGTCATCTTTTCAAATCTCTCTCTCTCTCTCTCTCTCTCCAAAAAAAACAACAACCTGACTATTAAATGTTCTGGTTCAATGACAACTTGCATCTAAAAAGCGGTCCTCTTCATCACAGTGTTCACATTTTGACATCAAAAAACCAAGATGACACGTAACACACGACAAGTTATTGAGACATTAGCATTTTATGTTTGCTGTATATCCACCACGGTTGTATGCTTTTGTTTCATTAAATTGATATGAATGAAGTACCACTGCATGATTCTATTCAAGTTCCCTACATTCATGATACAATATCAGTGCAGCATGGACTTTTTGTATTCTATGTAAATATAATCCCAAAGTTGAAAATACCCAACTTATTGTGAGTTGAGTACATCGGTTTGTGAAACTTTCAGACATGAAATTTTTGCCAATTAACAGGAAGTGAAGCAGAAGAAAATAAAGACTTTCATCCAGTCATAATGTATTTAAGACAATGTCAGGCAAATAAAGTAATTCATAATAATCCTCGTTGCATTAAAAATTGCTTTTCAGAACATCATCATCATCATCATCATCATCTTGTATTGACCCGTTTTTTTTTATTTTATTAATTTAAAATTGTATCCATTTATAAAATTATATATCTTTGATATAATTTTATTTAAATGCACCTGGTTAGGTGTACGCCAAATAACACTTTGATACGGTTAGGAAACTTAAGGGCTAACCATAAAATAGACCCTGTAATAAAATAATGTTTTAATAAACATATTTTCTAGCTGTCTTTTCCACAATGGGCAGGAATTATCTCTTGACCAATGCAGGCAAGAAAGACATCTCCAACTATAACAGCCTTCTTTGAAAGTCAAACAATGTAAAATAATATTGTTTCATGTCTGCTTCACAGTTTACCACGAGACTGGGCAGGGAACAGACACAAATGTCTAAAATGGCAAGCGTGTGAAAGACCTTGAGGTTTGGGAAACTGTGATGGACATTTGACCTGTGCAAGTAACTCTGACCACCTTTCAGTTGCCACACAAGGATGACCACAAAGGAGTCAAAGTGGATGTTGGACGTTGCTTGCATGTTGTATCATTATTTACCAAACGCTAACATGTGAATTCCTGTTCAGTAGACGACTGTTTGCCAGTTGGCAGAAGGGACAAGTGTCCTGCGTCACCTTCTGCCTGGAAGTCACTGCAACGTTTATGTACAAATACAACTTGTAGCACATCTGCCACATTCAACACATCCACCCTAAATGCTTCCACAGCTCTATCAGTGACTTTATGTCACTGCTTCTCTGACTCTCATTCACACACAAAGCAATTTAACAACCTGATTCACCAAACACATACACACATACACACAGGACAAATGTTTCCTGAGCCAAACAGACTCACCATTAACTGACTCAGCTTTTAATGGGTTGGCAGGGGACTTATGAGCTTATGGTGGAACATTAACACCTTTGGTACTGAACCATCTGATGGCATCACAACTTGTTTTGTGGTATTTACAACTTTTCCCATCTAAAAGTGCAGGTGTTCCTTGGAATTCAACAGCAAACACCCAACAGACTCGCTATTATCTTTCATCTTAATCTAGATTGTGCGTACCGTAGCTTACACGATGCTACACGATGCTACACTACCCTCGAAAGACATATTTTGGATGCTGCAAGACAAACTATCCTTTTCGGACACTCGCCATGTATCTCTTTCTGCGTCACCATTCAACACATCTGAATTGCTGTCTTGGGCTTGTGCTTTGCTGCAAGAAGCAACAAGCATGTGATGAATCGTGAGCTCAGGAGATACTCCTCCATATCAGCAGCAATAGATCACGTCATGCAGCAAGATCCGGGTCTCACTAACTCCCATGACGTAAACCAAAAGGATTCTTCTTTTTTTTTTTTTTTTATAACCTCTCCTTGAGTTTGATTTATCGGCTCATGAAGCCGCTCATAAACTAGATTAAACAATTATCAATCCCTGACAGTAAAACATATTTTGCACCATGAGCTGATGCTCCAGAGAAAGATCTTATTTAGGAGGTATCGTAATCCTGAGATTTGCTGCCAACACATTGTGTGTATTATGCCTCCAACATTACACATTTTGCAGCATATGCTTGCGTCTCAACAGCTGCTTCCTTGTTTATTTTTCCAGCCAAAATTTTGGAATTAAACAACAAAATCCCCTTGTCACACATGCAAGCAGCTCTTCCGTGTGTGCACCATTTTCTACTGCCACCTTTGCGATGTAACTACCTGCAAAGTGTAACCTGCAATTTATTTCAGTGATGCCATCATGGCAAAGTTATGCAACATTCATAATGCCAAAAGATTCTATTGTGCATGACAAGGTTTTTTTTGTATGGATTTCATTCAAGTATCCACACATCAAACTTGATAGAAACTGTGTGAACAATCACATTGAAACTAAAAACCTTGCTTGGCATGATGGCAAGCTGCACAAGGAAATTTTCTACCTATACAATCCACCTGAAACACAAGAGGTTTGCAGTAAGTGGGAGGCTTTCTGAGGGTTTTGAGAGTAGTCCTGACAGAAAATATAAAGATCAAGTATTAAGTTTAAAAACTTTCCATTGACAAAAAGCTACTTCCTTGCTCCAGTTTGTTGATGTCATGCATGTTTGGTTCCTGGATGTAAAAATCAGCAGCCTCTTGTTGTGATTTAGAGAGCCGAAGGTGCCAAGTTTGCAAGCGAGTCTCGTTAATGTGAGAGTGATGAAACCACAAATCTGCAGACGTATCTGTCAAGACTTTTTTTCAGCACATTGTGTGAGTCAAAGTATCATCACTGCTTTTTTTTCTACCGTTTAACAGAAAGCACTTAGGGTGACCTACAGGGGTTCCTCTGCCCTCGCAAAGTCCTTAATCGCCTGCTATAAATGTAGAAATTACACCTCTAGTTTGAAGTTCTCGAGCCCTGTAGTTAAATGGCCGGTTTGGGGCTGGTGATACAGCTGAGCACCACACCTGGAATCCCTCAGCAGCACCAATGAGCACTGATGAAAAACAAATGTCTGCGCCCCCCCTCCCTCCTCCTCCTCCTCCTGCCTCCCCCTCTGTCCCTGCTGGAAGCCCTGCAGCAAGACCAGGCTGTGTTTGTCCTGGCCGGGATGAACTAATGGCTACTGCCAGATCCACTGCCAGATCTCTGACTCTTGACCCACATTGTGAGGGTCAGGAAAGTTCATGTAGCTCTACTGGTACCCCAATTGCTACTTCTGTCAATATTATCAGCAATGATTAGTTAGCATAATCATTCATTTCAGTGCCGTTTATACAGTTTAAAAGAGCCATATCAACACTAGTCATTAAGGATAAAAAATAATCCCATATGTAGTTGTTTCTTCCTCCTGTTGATGCTGGTGACATTGAACGCATTTCTGATGGTTGGCCGGTTTCGATGACTCAACAGCGCTGACAAATCAATTGCCAGAAAATAGACGGCACCATCTGTCCGCGTTTAGAGCATTGCTCATGTCTCTTCTACAGCACTGCTAGAGAAAACAAACCGCTCTGACTTTTTATTTGGTTAATTTATGGAGCAATTCAGTCTTCCTCAACTTAAACTTTCCCAGCCAAGCTAGGTGCCGAGTCTCTTCGTCTGTTTCACGCGGCTCAATGAATGGACAGAGGAAAGTTGCTACCTACCCTGGAGATAGTTAACGGTGTGCTGAAATCCCGTCCTCCCACCAGTCGAAAACCCCACGGAGAGGGTCCCCTCAGTGTCACGGTCTGTGGCATGTTTGGTATGAAGAATGCGAGAGATAAACAAGCAGATGACAGGCAGACTGAGAAGGTGAAAGTCCGCGGTTCCTCGGGGTAAGAGAAAAAAAACGTGTCGTGAATTAGCCAGAGTCCCCTTTCCAGCTGCTAGGCAACGCTGTCCCGGCTCTGAAAACTTTCCTTCTCCGCTTGATTCAAGTTTAAATAACGTGGCCGCCTCTGACGTCGGAGGACGGCCTGCCGTGCCCGCCTTCACTCGGTTTAAAAGTGGGAGGGGACCTCCAGAGCTGTCATCTGTCAACTGTGTGAGACTCCCAAAACCTTTTTTTTAATTGTTTGATACTGCAAGTGCAAGTGCGTCAACGTGAACTACACTAACCCACCATCGGCTAAATGGATGTGTGACCTGTGATTCCGGTTTTAATTTCCTTCAGACTTAAATTTAATTCATTTATTTCTCAGATTGTCCCCATTTTACCCTTTCTATATTCTATTTTTATTAGGGCCAGGTTTTTTTTCACTTAGGCATCCTACTTTTTTCTGGCTTCATAAGCTGTCCTCATACATTGTAATAGTTTTTAAATACTTTTCTAAAGACAACATATTTTTCCCTCATTAAATCAGTTTTGTACTGAGATTAGTTTAAGAATTTTATCAACATATTTAGACAATAATTTACTCATATTTCTTTGTATTTGATTACATTTATTTGTTTTTCGTTTGTCTATTGGTTTGTTTGTTTGTTTAAATATCACAGAGTGGGTCACTTTATACATCATGAGGTAAAGTTATGTAGTTTTAGAAAATATAAATAAGTGAATAATTGAAAGAAATCACTCAGGGACTACCAAAAAGTTGGGGATATGTTGGAATGGGACAATGAAACTTTAATGTAATAATTAGCAAATTTCATAAAAGTACATTTTATTGGAAAAAGAACACAGGACACATATTCAATGTTAAAAATAAGACATTTTACTATTTCATGAAAAATTTTCTAAACAATTAGCTTCAGGTCAAACAATTGGCAACAGGTCAGCAATATGACAGAAGTACACAAAGAGCACCTAGAGAGGCAGAGTCTCTCAGGCGTAAAGTTGGGCAATCTGAAAAAAAACTGCATCTATAAACGCAATTTCAAAGTTGAAAATGAGACAATTCATTAGAAATACCAGCTTATCTTGAGTTTGATGGCAGTAAGATCTTTCAAAAGTTATAACATAGAAACAAGAGGCTTGAAAAGTAAATTATACACCAAATAAACAGATGTAGAAATATGTTGCAACTAATTAGGGTTCACTGGCAACAAGTCACTAATGTGATTTATTAAAGAGCACCTTGGAGAAGCTGAGTTTCTCAGAAGTAAAGTCAGAGCAATTTCAAAGTAATTTTTACTCAGGATAAAATTGTATAGACTTTGAATATTCCACATAATATTATCAAAGGACCAGAAAAGATTCTGGAGACATCTCTAGCCGCTTTCAGACTTGAATTGCGGAATATTTGCGGTAACGTCCATTCACTCTTTAACCAGTTGTCTTTTCAAACATATTGCTTCCTTGCCAACTTCTTACATCCCGGCCACACTCAGACATCAAGAAATGTTCCGGATAGGACTGCGCACCCACAGCGACAGCCCTCCCCTCAACATTTCCTCTCTTATGACATGGGGGCAAGCCGGTACAGCTACGAGGTAAATGAGCGGAACGTTTGTCTTAATGCAAACAAGACGATGTCCGCACTATTACCACTTTCCAGAGCAAGTCTGAAAGGGGCTTATGTGTTCACGGGACACCGCTGAATATCAGCTTCAGATAACTGTAATCATTGGGCCATCAAGCAGCCCTGCATTAAAATCTGCATGATTGTCTCATAGAGATTGCTGTATTGACTCAGGAACAGTACCAGAAATCATTGCCAGTTAACACAGTTTGCCATGTCAGCCACAAATGCAGGTTCCACTAATAGGAGAAGCAATAAGTTGTTTTTTAAAATGAACAAGAACAAATGAAAAACTTTTCCGTGGACAAATCAAAATTTGAAATTACTTTTGGATATTAACTCAACATACACACACAGCACATGTTTGCTTCTGCCACCATCTCCACTACTGATCCCTCATTCTGGGTCTGTGGTTTACTAGCCTGACAAAATGCATCAGGTGTTGTGTGGAACGTGCTTTTGTGTAAGAAGAGCTCCTTTCATCAGAGCAAAAATCATTTCTCCAGAAGGCTTTTTCTTTCTGTTTGGACTCAGCTATAACTTTAATCAACCTTGAAGTTGTTTTTTTTGGAGCATTTTTGTAAGACAGCAGTCCATGTGGATATAAAACTTGCTTGACTGTGGACACCAACATGGGTGTTCAAGCAGTTTATAATACTTGGCAAACCAGTGCCTCAGTTGTTACTGGGTTGTTTTCTGACCATCCAGACTAATACCCCTCTCCCCAACCTTGACAAAGTGTGTATACATCCCAAAAGCTGGTACTGGTGGTGGTTATGAACAATTGTCTGAAATGATTATATTGTAAATGTTTAGAAATGGATCCAAGATAAATTCCTGACTGAAACAAATCTGCAGTTTTCTTTCTCAGATTTGCATCAAGTTCTTTTGACATTATCATTGTACAATGTGTTTGTCAGGCGAGTGGATTCTCTCAAAGAAACCTTTTTTATGTTGGCACACAGACGCTAACAGCTGTAGCCAATAAGGATCACTAAAAGGAAGTAAGGAGGCTGTGGCAAGTTTGAAAACACGTTGGAACGTCCACCAATATATGAATGATCTTGTTGCAGTTTTTTGTTTGTTGTTTTGTGCTGCATGTATAATATTGAAGCAGAACTCCAAATTCATGAGATGTTTTGTTTTTTTTCTTAAAATGTAATTTTTAGTGGATATAAACTGATGACTGAGCTGTGCTGAATTTCATGGGTACCTACTGAAGAATTATTCAGATTTTTCTACCAACAGACCAAGAAGAACAGACCTAGAAGGTTAATGAGGTAAAGGAAGCAGGAATTCAGACAGAGAAATAAAAAAGAAGAAGAAAATAACAAGAAATCTGAGTTTGCAGTTAAATCTAAGGTCATTCAATCACTCACTCATTAGAGTTTTAAGAAATAAGTCCTGTGGCCTGAGCATAGAGCAACAGGGTAACAATGAAGATGTTGTGCTGTAATTTGGACGCCTCACTGACAGAAAGACCTCTCCCATTTCTTAGCGGATACCCTTGTATCCTCTTTTTTGTCTCACTTAAGGATTCCTTCATTTCCCTAATGACGGGATGAGTCGCTGTACCAGAGAAAGATCTTTCTACTACAGAGGGGGTGATCTCATGGTGATTCCACAGTGCGTGTCCTTTAGTCAACTACAGACTAGTGGAGTCCTGTCTGAAAATCTGAGTCAGTTTGATCCAGACACCAACCTCTGACAGTGGGGCCAAAGACAGCCCTGCTGAATTTCAACATTAGGTGTGGCGACTCTGGAAAGTGGCCTTAAAGGAGACATATTATGCACTTTATTCCCAATCTTAAACAATTCTCTGATATATCATTTAAATCTTGGCAC
>JAOXYM010000016.1:17081671-17095688 GCA_028567055.1 Leptatherina wallacei | reverse complement strand
TCGTGACTTAGAACATTGTAAGAGACTATTCCAAGGACTTATAAAAGTGATTTTTGCATAATATGTCTCCTTTAACGTCATGTGCAATGAGAAGCTGTCATGCTACAGAAAACATATTAAGTAACTAAGAATGCGCACGATGAAGATGTTGCTGTGAAGTCAGACCAATTCAGTGTACACACACAAAACATTCAACAGTACGTATACTTATGTCTAGTTATGTATGTTCTTCAATCATTCACCAAGTGGAACTGACATTCTGTCTTGTTGGCAGTACGCCGCTGTCCCCTCCCCCCACCACAAAAATTGCTTGTCAAAACAACAAAAAGAAACAGCATGTCCATACAGTAATTTACACAGACATGTAAACAAAGCCAATAATCATGTTTCTAAAAGGTTTCCACAAACAGTATTTACAGGCTGCTCCTCTGCTCGCTACCCAGGGTACATCAAAGAATGACTAACCAAAGAGATGACTGTAGTCGGCATTGATTTATTGAGCAGATCAACAGGCTGACATCCTCTTCAAAGTCTGTTTGCAGTAAATCTGAGTCAAACTACAGAGAGCTCCCATCTCTCTGTTCTTTTTTCCTCAGATGATCATCACTCGGCATACACCCAGGACAAACTAAGTGGTCCTTTTAAAACACTGAAAATCAATTTACTCTCTGATTTATTTCTTTTTTCTTTTTGCCTACATGTGATGTCACCATTAAGAATGTGAGGGGAAGCAGGTAAGCCGAGCAATGTTGTAATCATGAGCTGTCTGCCCCTGTCTGGTTTTCCCTCTTCTGTCGGAGAGAATTGCGTCATCTGTGCAAACCCGGATACCACATCTTGATGTAACAGATGAAGATGATATCCATCAATGTGTAATAGATATAGCCACTTTTTCAGAGGGAAAAAAAACTCAATGTAACATAAACATAATTTCTAATGGAATGAATCAATATTCTTACATTAATTACTGATCCAAAAGGCCAAACAATCTAACCTTATATATTGTATTCAAAACAAAGATTAGGTTAAAGCTATAATAATCTTAAATCTGCTTATATATAATTTGAAAGGGATTGCTAAAATCTTACAACAAATTCTTCTTTCAGCTAGTCATCAGAGCTTTAAAGGATCTTTTAGCTAATGTAATTTAAGTCGGTGCATAAAGAAAGCATGCATTAAGATTTAGATGGCTGATTCAGCAAAGAAACAAAAGCAGGCTTTATCAGAGGAAAAGAAAGAGAAAATGTCAGAGCAAGAGATAAGACAAGAGACACAGACATCTTTTTTGTTTGAATGAAAACAGTGTAGTCTAAAAGGGTAAAGGTGTGTTAGCATGTAACACCAGGGCAATGTTTTGCTCCAGAACAAGTGCTAGTATGAGACAAGCTGGGAGTTGAAATTCATGAAACACGCTGGTGAAGACGATGGAGCTGGAGAGCAATAAAAAGCCAACATGACAGCAAATATTTACCATGTCAGGTGGCTGAAAACAGGAACCAGTTTTGCAGCCTTAAAATGAATTCTTATATTTGATAGAAGCATAAACAAACTATTTGTTTACCTCAAGTTTGTTGAAGCCAATGTCGCCTTAAATAGCCAAAACTCACCAAGTATAAAGTATAAAGTTTGTGCCCAAAAAACAACATGTATCCTATCACCAGAATCTCATTATCGTGTGTAGAGTTTAGAAAAACAGCAAATATTTCGTCTGAAATTCAGAAGCTGCGGGCAAAACTGGAGCAGACACAGCTCCCAACTGGTAACAGCTTTACTCCATTAATAGGTAAAAGCTGTTTTAAAACCTGATTTCCAGCTTGCACAACGTTTGGGCACATTATGCCCCCCCCCCCATGCACTGAAAATTCCTTGTTCTTTGTAATGACATGAGCTGGAAACAAAAGTGCCGCTTGCATTACTGTGCCTGGAGCGCCCTGTGGGAAAGAATATAATTGTAGGGAAATCATAAAGCTTTAATTCATATGGTTGCAATATTGCTGAATCAGAAATGAAAAGCAGATGAATTCATAAGCTATGGCCACAACAGCCCTGAAGCTATCTCAAAGGAATGACGCAGACTAACACACTTAACATCAGCAGGTTGATGGGATTATAACAATTAATAGGAAGAAACATTTGAACCTAGAGGATATATTCATCCTTATCTGAAGAATTTGTATCCTCTTTTGAAATATTGACTCAAAATGTTAATCTTTAAATGTTCCTTGCATGCTTCTAAGTGGCAATAATCTATATACACTGTATAACTGTCCATGTGTTTATGCCCAGCAAGGATAAACATTGGCAAGATTGACATAAGACATAAGTCAAATATTTTCATTTCATACATAAATCACTTTCAGACCAAAGAAACTGTGGCTTTAGTGTTTAAGTTGTAGTCTGCCAAACTGGTGAGAAAAGTAATAGAAATCCTGAATTACACAATTATCCATCATCGGTCTCTCTACATTTCCCAGCAGCCCAAATGTCCACCGACCAGATGCTAGCAATGAATATTCAATGTGGTGGTGTAGCTTAACCGTGTTAGAATAACAAACAGATGTGAATGAATCTTCAATTATAGAGCATTAATATTAGATACGGTGGAAGAAGCATAATATACTCAGTCACCATCCAGCCAGCCTGTCGATATAAATGCAAGAGAAGCTAGATTAGATAAAACCCTCTCCGGTTAAACAATGAGACATTATGATTGTGTTTGACAAAGTAAAACTGGTTTTATTCTTCTATATAATATTATTTAATCTAGTATCTATGTATTAGTTTTTTACTCATTGCTTTACATAGTAATTGATAATAACACTGGACACAACAACAAAGATTACGTGATATCTGAAACTGTATATCACTGAGCAGGAATTGAAGTCTAGCCACTCATTTTGTACCTATTATCCAGGAAAGGATCGGAGTGGTATCAGTCTGAAAAGAGACTCAAAGACCTGCCTATCCTAAGCAAGTTAGATATAATCTCTCCTCTGAGTTTTGGGTCTACCCTGAGGCCTCCTCCTGGTGGGACATGTCTGAAACATTTCCCCCGGGGGGCATCCAGAGGACATCCTGACTAAATGCACAAACCACTTCAACTCACTCCTTTCGATGCAGAAGAGCAGTGATTCTACTCTGAGCCCCTCCCTGATGACTGACTTCCTTACCCTATCCCTGAGGGTGAGCCTAGCCACCTTCCAAAAAAGGCTTATTTTATCTGCTTAGCAGGTATCAAATGTTTTATTTTTGTGTCACCATCCACGCCTCATGACCCCAAGTCAGGGTTGGAATATAGATCAGCTGGTAAATTGACTATTATACTGCTAAGTTCAGCTCTTTATTCACTATAGCAGACTGCTACAGCATCAATGCATCGATGCAGACACTGTACATATCAACCTATCAATCTCAAACATACTTTAACCTCTTCACATCAGACAGCGACTCATTTCCAACACAGAGTTGGCAGTCCACCCTTTTTCAGCTGAAGAGCATAGAGGACCATCAGACTTGGAGACATTCAGACTCCCTAGCTATAATTCACTCTTTGCTGGAGGTGTCTACCCAAGGAGTCAACAGGACTGCTTTATCTTCAGAAAAACAGATGAAAATCCTAAGCCGACCCAACTGGAATCCCTCTGGCCTAAAAGTTCTGAACAGAATCAGTAGCAAAATTTCCAGACAAAAGTGTTTTATAACAGACTATACGTGAACATTTGAACTCCAGTTTCTATAATGAGATGTGACAAACCAACACACATTAAGCATGTTTGACACGGAGTAAAGATACTGACAAATAAGAGTAACCTAAGCTCATTAAATTCATTTTAAAATAAGCTTAATGAGAGTATAGCAATGTGAAATGACAAACAGATGTGTGGGGCTGGGCTATTTCCTGGAAGTGCTGATAAATATTATCCAGAATGGTGTTGAAAGACATGACACAGCAATATTCAGTATTCAGTCATATATTGCAAAAACCTTTCAAATTCCCCTCTGTGGCCATAATGTGTGTGACATTATGGCATAACTATGGCATAACTATGACATAACTATGTGATTTTGTTGAGAATGAATCACTGTGGTGACCCTGATCATTTGTTATTTCCCTCATTTAACCAAATGATTATGATCAAGCATGATAAAAAACAAACTCTTTGCTCTTTACCTCAAGGTAACCCAATAGATCATCTTTCTTGAAACAACCAAACTGTGTCTGTGCTTGAACTTAATCAAAAATCCTTTAGAGGATGAGGATGATTAAATAAATCATTTGTCAGGAAAAGTTAAGGTAAAAAAAGAAAAATCCTACCAGGTGTCACTCTAGACTTGAAATCGTTGACTCTCATCTATCCCCTTTCTCACTGGTGTTTTCTTTCTTTATTTCTAAATCAAATTTTCTCCTACACGTCTAATTAAGCTCATTGTGATGATTCATTGTGCCTTTCCAACCAGGCCATCCTCTAATGTAAACTAAACAACCTACAGATAGCCTCACCTTTTGACAAACAAAAAAGCCTAAATGACACCAACCCCCCTCATCAGGAGCCAGTCTGATGCTGTGACTTGGGTTTCAAACTGGTTCTCAGGCACTTCTATACCCTCTTGTAAATAATCCACGTCCTGAAACAAGAAGAAACGACAGTGCCAGAGACACAGCAGTGACATTAGTAATTAAAGTGGGTATTGTGTAAAGTAGTTGAAGCATCAAGTGGCTGGATGAACAGTGTGATAGACAGAAAGGGCTTTCTAAGAACATAATCACATCAAGATTAAGTGCTGATAAGAGCTCCTGATAAGCAGGGACCGTGGAAATGTATTGTTTGAACTCTTTTTACATTTAAAATTTTCTTAAATTGATAAGTTAGCAATAGTTAAAATTCCAATATCAAATCAAATAAAACATAGAAGGAAATGCATGGAAGTGTATTGTTTTAAATTAAATAAAAAACAATTGTATTTATTGAGGTATATTAGAAATTTGAAACTACACCTTTTCTTTTGCCAAAGCCATTACTAAAGTACCCCAACAATTGTTCTCTTTGTTATTTCAGCATTCACATAGAAAGTGATGGTTATTGACTTATTTCTAATATTTTTTCCTCTTCGAATTGCATGGAAATTCTTCAAAGTATATGACCTATAGGGGGAAAAAAGAAAGAAAGAAAGAGAGCTTTGTATAGTTTGTACAAAGGAAATGGGATGTAGAGAGAAAGGGATGACATGCAGCAAAGGGCTCCAGACTGAGATTTTTCCTGGGCTGGCTGCTTTGAGGAGCTGCAGCCTCTGTTAGAGGCAGCGGTTTAACCTGTTGAGCTTTATAGTGCCCATGTAATTTTTATGGCAGAAGACTGCAACTGGGATGTGAAATTGATGACATTTATGTAATGCACTGCAGTAGCAATGTTTGTCCACATGTCCAAAATGTAGCAGTATGACAGAAATTGTGAAATGGTAACATTTTCCTTACAGTTTTCAATATGCAAAGACCTAAAGAAATATGTTTGTTTTAAAAAAACAAACAAACTAACATTAATCCTCAATGTACATTTATTATTTCTAACCTGAACTTGCCGAGACTGACAAGTAGGAAATTGATCCTTGCACAGTACTGAATAGAATTATTGCTGGAATTAAAACAAGATATTAACCATTCATCTCCTCATAAGCTTATTTGAATATGGGATGACTGTGCACATTTGTTGCAGTTTGAAATAATGCTAAATATAATCATGTTACCAACTTCAAAAGAAAAAGTAAGAATCCAACACAGAAAATGTTTTAATTCAACAATTTTTAAGCATGTCTGAGTTCAGACATGCAAATAACATGCAAAACAGCAACTTATCAGGTTTTAAAAGGCTAATGAACCAAACGTTCTGAAACTGAAATATGACTTCCTATGCATCATCACTGTATATAATATATATTTAACACATAGTAAGTTAGCAGCACTTCTTGGGCCAAGCAGATGAAAATATAGAAAAGCCTGTATGCGTGCATTGGTGAAAGCAGCTGGGATTAAGACCCTTCATGACAAATCCTGCATTGTTTCGGCTTCTGCAAGTATGCTTCAACTAACAAAATAACAGGAAAGCTAACAGAAAAGGATCCTAACCGACTTAAGGGAAGTTATTTACAAACCTTTAAAGCCGCACTACTAAACTTAGCCAGATTTCCTCACCAAAGCATTCTTATGACGGGTAACTCGGCCCCTTGTCCCCTCGTGCTTCTTTGATGAATCAGCCATGGTACACATTCAAATCAGCTATGAAATGAGGTTGCTTGCATGTGACATGGTGCCATAAGGTGAAATGCAGCTGTAAAGTGATGCAGCATGCTGGAACAAAAGGTTGTAAAGTGTGGTTTCGCAGCCTCAGGACGCTGCAGGGCAACAACAGCTTCAGGAAAGTACAGAATGAATGTCACTGTGCCATCAAATTGAGCCAGAAACACATATTTTTAAGCTCAGTTTGGCTGTGTGTTAGTGAGACTACAGCATAAGATTTTTTTTTTTGAACAAGGTTCAGTGGAGCAGACTAGAAATGACCCAGAGGTAAGAAACTACCCACCCAGATGAAGTCAAGTTACATGTTGATGTCAAATTTGATCTGCTTGTGCTTGACAAATGGTTGTGTGTTTCTGCATGTAGGAATTTTATTAGAATAAACTCAGAAAATAACAGAATCTGGTGAACATAACATGGACGGAGGAAAATAACACTTTAGGCTTTGAGCTAAATCTGATATGGATTCAGATCTCACTGACTCATCAACAAACGTACCACACACAGACATTGCAGCAGATCCACAGTGTAACAATGCATTCTTTGTCCTGTGCTGGAGGTCTCTGACCTGAGTAAAACACACAAATGTTTCCCACATGCAGCCAACTGTTGACAACTGAGTTCAGCACATTTACTGCTTTGTTTATATTTACAGTTGTACAATGCCACAAAGGGAAGGCCACTGCTGTTAATGCCAGCTGGCAAGCCTGCCTCTGTAGCTGCCTGCCTGTAAATATCCTTATTTGGCATTTTGTCGGATGTTGATGCATATAGTATGCATACGCAGATGATCCAAACAGGAATGAACACCATCAAAACAAGAATCCAGCTCTGATTACATTTGAATATTTTTTCCACTGATACAAAGTTTTGAGGTAAATTTGATAATAAACATAAAACTTAACATGGAAGGTAATTGGTGGAAAAGAATAGCATGCCCATAATGACTTGTGGATGGTCTTACTGTGGGAATGTGAATATTTTTGTTCTGAAAATGCAACAAAATTTTCTATTCAAGGTTTTGTAACATTCAATATTTGATTATGTATATTCAGGCTTTATATAAAGTCTTAATTGCTGGAGATTTACTTGTATCTATTTGCAAGATATGACTTTTTCCCCCATCATTCATGCATTGGAAGTCTCATTGCATGAGATATTTACCAACTGCTGTGTGTTACTACAACTGCTTGTTGTAAATAGGTCTTCAGGGATTTTACAAGCACAATGGTCTGTGATCCTGCTGTCTCTTAATTTAGTAAGTAATTGGAAACTTCTTTGTTGGTTATGAGAATGTTGCATGTTCCCACTTTAACTTTATACTGTTCATAAGGGATTCCCATTTGCCTGTAAAACTGCCAGATTTGTAAACTATGAAAGATCTGACTTCTCTGTAGTGTTTTGTTTTTCAGTATAACCCTTAACAGCCTTGAACACAAACACTATTTTAGAGTCTATGGCCACACAAATGCAAAACTGGTTTGAATAATTGTACACCTAATAAACAAGAAAAGTTAATTTCAGCTTTTTACAAGAATTGCTAATAGTCTGCTGTAGAGATAGAAAATTTCGATTGTTATTTTGTTATTTTCATGGATATTTGGAATTCATCCAGTGAAAGGGGTGCTTACTGCCTAGGGTATTGAGTTATTCAATTTATTGGAATAGCTTTAATCATTTAAGACGAAGAGCAGTCCTAGAGGGGTGGTACCTACCACGTCAGGTGATTGACAGGTCACTGGAGGAGGAGGACAGAAATGTCTTTCCAGACATGATCACCAGTTTGAAGTACATTTTAAAGTAATTTACTAATTAGTTATCCTTTAGAAATATTGACATTTGGCTGCACATTTCTAGAAGAGCTTTTTGTCCCTGTGCAAATACAACTAATGTTATGTAAGGCTATAATTATTGTTAGCATGAAGCTACAGTGTTAATTTAGTTAGATGGTAACAGCAGATTAGTTTTAAGGCTATGAACCAAGTTAGTTTTCATTGGGTGTATTTAGGGACTACACACCAACTCAGTTAATCAAGATTTTCACAATGGTGCTGCAAATAAACTATAGAAATGCTCAAAGAGTATCTCAGTATCAAAGTTACTTAGCGCTGACTAAGCCAGAGCTACATGATCCAGTTTAATTTGAACAGGATGCTAGCAAGGCTGCTAGTTGGTATAAACTAAGCTTTGGTATTTAAATGTGAAGGAACATAACCTACAGCCAGTCTGATTTTGCATAGGAAAATATAAAAATGAATAAACCATGTCAAGCTCCATATACTGTTCCCCAAAACCACATTTATCGCAGCAGTTTATGAGTGTGTATGTTAGAAAGAGACATACAATAATTTCCTCTCTTAGTATATGACTCCACTGATAAACTCTTGCCAACCCTCTGCCCCCCTGTGTTTAAAAGTCTAGCTCCACCACAGAACTACACTCCTGAAAAGCTCCAATATCTCACATGGTTTAACCAAAACATTCTTTGTAATTCTCATGTCAGGAAACTCAACAACTTCTTCAACAACACTGAATGTCTGATTTAAATAAAGAACCATTATAACTCAACCACCTACAGAGATATGATTACCCAAAACAAAATCAGCACATCCACGCACACTCATACTTTATCTTAAAACACAAAGACTGGAAATCAGCATCGCAAGTGATGCTGTACAAGTCTTGAATTTAATTGGTAGACTGAACAAAAAGAAATGAAGTGGAGGAGTGAGGCTTTCGCAGGTCTAAAGGGTATGATAATTGTCAGTTCATACACACACCCACAAAATCCTCAGCACTTTGGGCAAGGCAATGAACCCCACATCATCCCCCATGTGCTGATCAAAGTGTGAATGTGTGCATTAGCCTACAGGAGAAGAGCTGTATGAAAAGATGAAGCATGATCATGTGTGTGTCAATCAGTGAAAAAGAAACTTGTTTTAAATGTACAGTGACACAAGTTTGGTTTAGCAGTTATTCTACCCTCTCAACACAATTTTGTGATTATTTGATCCGCTTGTGAAGTTTTCTGTTTTATTAGATCAAACAAATCATGAAGCCTTTATCTGCTCACACACAGCCATGAATATGAATTTGTTGCCAAGTCCCTGGTTTCAAGGTTTGGTTAAATGCTGAGTGGTGTTTTGGTTTTTTTGAATGATCGGTTTATTGATCAAAAGAAAAAGCTTGAAAAATATCTAAACTGATTTGTGTGGTTTAACACAAGCCCTGATAAGATGATGATGCAACTAAGTGAAGATCCAAGTCCATGGACTTGTGGAATGTAAAAACTTAACTGCAATGTAAAAGATATGTCAACAAGGAAACTTGGTCATATAGTCCTGACAAATATAGTAAAATCTAGTATGATGAGTTTCATAGCAGTTTTTAAAAAATCTTGTCAAACAAAATGTGATTAATTGATTTAACTTTTTTTATTTAGTTAGATATGATTCGGTATTGTTATTTTTTCATTGTTGTGTTTCATTGCTTATAATTCATTTTTCATTTTGAATTTTACCTTCAGGAATAATAATAAAGTATATTTTATTAGTAATTTAATCTGATTGAGCTTTTGAATTTTCTTTTTGATCTATTTATTTACATGAAGTAAAAAATATTTATTTATTTGAGTCACAAAGTTTATTATTAGGATGTTCGGCTGGAGGGACTTCCATGACAAAGACTCTCAACTTTATTTTGCTTTATTTGTATACATTTACTGTCTGTTCTTGCTCACTTTCTCTTTCATTTGCTGTTCTGTTAGCTTTGTTGGGTTTAGGCATTCATGTTTAGGTTACTGGGTTAAGTTTAAGGCAAATAACAAAATGAAGACAAATCCAAAATATTGGTAATCAGGCTTCTGGATGTGATTTGTGCATCTGTATTTTGTCTCCAAGCAAGCGCAACTTTCAAGGTAATCTATTTTAATGAGTTCTTACCCAAAGAATTTTCTGAGGAGCCTAACCAAGTCCTACAGAATGCCAAAACCTAACCATTTACTAATTAACAAAAAAACTACACAACCACTTTCGAAAGGTAACTTGAAGCTGAAGTAAAGATTATGTGAAAATAAAAATGTTGTTTGTGTAACAAGCATTCTGTCAGACAGAAGATAAACTTAAATCATTTGTAGCTCCACCACCAAACCCCTCAGATCTAATGGAGACTTGATCACTAAATAAAAGAGAGAGTCCTTGACAATTACATTAAATGCATGAAGACTGTCTTCAACCAAAGTGCAAACCAAAAGGACAAAAGAAGAAAAAAACCTTCCTTTTCTATAGTTGTTGATCTTGTATCTATCTTTGTGTGTTCCAGGCAGTAACTGAGCTGTCAACCTTTTTTGGTCGTACAGTGAGCTGCAAAACGAGCACAGTCACCCCACAGGACTCTTAAATAACCAATTTTAACATGCAGTACAGTTCAGTCAACAGTCTTGCAAGGGCCACATTCAAATCACAGATCATAATGTCGTCTCCCTCTGAGACGTGCTGAAACATGGGATGAATTACAGCTACTGGTCAGCAGCTGCTTACAACAACCCACCTTTACCACATATGCACACTCATACAAACCCAAACAAGAATGCAACACACACCAAGAAGCACACCACCTGGAAACACTGATGGAGTTTTTGTTCAGAAAAGGAATTTGGCTCCCTGTTCAGAACACCTAGGCTAAAAGCATCTGTGAGGTTTGAAGAAGACAAAGAAATCAGAGCTTAAAGTTGTTTATATGAATGTAATCGCATAAACAGTTCCTCCTTCTACCCTTCCTGTTCCCTTCTGCCTACGTTGCTTTTTAAAAGCCTCAGTTTGTCCCTTTACAGGAATGTAACTGCGTTGTGTGAGGGAAATAAAAAAGGGATGAACACACACAAGCCTACTTGCAGAAACCTGTACAGCCATTCACTCCCAGGAAATAACCCAGTGCCTGGCTTTTGTTCAGTTTAATTTCTTAAAAGCTTGATTACCTGCTGCCTTCTTTATACACGTGAAGCATTAGCTGAACCAAAACAGGCTCTATGTGGACGGTTAACTGCTCAAAATGCAAAACATGTCACTTTTTTTGCTAAGTAACTGTCAGTGCAGGATAAAGATTAGTGTTTGGACTACCACTTAAATTGTGTTTTCCTTCTCTGAAACATCATTTACAATGCTTGGGAAATGATTTTTTTCATGATGAAATAATGTAATTGCTAGCATTTAATAAGTGCATCTTTGCCACACAAAAAATTGAAAAATACATTTTAGAAAAATCAATAACTTTTGTTTTTGCTATGCAGGAATACTATGTGTCTAATCTACTCTTCTTGTTTGATTACTATAATGGGAGAATGCACAGGATCCATCGCCTATTCATTGTGCTTTCATGTCAGTTTCCTTGGATATTTTAAAGGTAGAGTGTGTGTGTTCTACATGTCTGCAGGATGTGTGTGTGCACATTGTTTGAAAGAATGAATTTCTGAGACATCCCTTAAGAATGCTCTTAGAACCTGTTTACAACCTTCTGGGCGCTTCAGGGATTTTAGAGGCTTTAGGGAAACTAAAAGAGGGAGAGTTTAACTTCTTTGCATAATGACTTCCAGACTATCGCGTGTTGTTTCACTTTTATGCTCCATACCCCTGTCAGGTTCCATCACTGAGTTTATCCCACTGTGAAACCAAATGTTTTATGGCAAAGATTTCGTGTTTGACTGATTTATGTCTCAGGCAAAAGTTTGTCTCAGTAGAGAAGCAAGGCCAGATAGTTTCACACAAATTTTTATTGGTGATATTTTCATGGTGGATCAGGAAGACTAACAGTTAGAGATGGATTTAAATAATATCTGATGGCATTTACCGATGGGCTGTGAGTTTAAATCTTGGAAACAGCTAAATTCCTAGAAGTTAAATCTGTATTGTGTATTTCAGGATAAAAACAATATACAGTTGAATATTTGACCTTGACTCTAATAATCAAAGGTTTATATATTAATGTTAGAAAAGAAAGATTAATATAAAGCACAAATGGGTGGTTTTAATCTTAACCTTTGTTTATCCAATATGTTATTCAACTAGTTACATACAACTATTTGATATTTATCTATTTGATTGTCTTTTTTATTAAAAAAATTCTTAGTTTGCTTCAATAAAGAACGCAACAATTTCTTTTCCTTTTTTTGAGCTCAGTATGACAGCCTTTTGTCTGTCTGCTACTAAAATGGATTTTGTGGTGATCCACACCAGCCAGAACCAGAGACATATTTTTGCTATGTTAGTCCCAACAGTTAAGTCAATACAAGCTTATTTCTCAGTTGTTGTTTTTTATTATCATTTTAATCACATAAGTACATCACACATAGAGATTGGTGACTGTGTACGCTGAATATGTACCACCAGAACCACTTGAACTTACTTTGGAAATGATCCTGCTGTAATGGTCTTGATTCTGCTGGGTTCATTTTGGTTCTTTCCTTTGTAATTTTTTTATTCTTGTTTAGTTTATATCATAATTAGGTTTTACCTCCTGTTTTATTTTGTATAGGTTTTTCCCAAGAGCAGGGCTGCCCTAGTCCCTTCTCACAAGCTTGAAACAATTGACTGGCTCGTTACCAGACCCCTTCAGAGCTGAAGGACATGTGAATGAGGGAATTCAGCCATTTAATTCAGGTGTGTTGGAAGGGATGCATCTAAAAGTTGCAGGATTATAGCTCTGGAGGACTGGACTTGGGAACCCATAGAGCTTTATGGTGTATTTGCCTAATGTTTCCCTGTCACACCTGGCCCTGCTACTGATTGTCACACCTGCTCCTCGTTTGTTAAGAGCCCCCTTCTGACTGGTTTCCTTTATCCTCTGCTATTCTGTTTATTGTTCTGTTTATTGTTTGCCAATCAGTTCATTAGTCTGTCATGTTTTTGCCTCATAGCTCTTAGTTTGGTCTAGAGATTCTTATGACTCTCGTCCAAAAACAGAGATCCAAAAGTTTATTTAACACAAAATAAGAACCAAAGGTGTCCACGACCAGCAGGAGTCAGTCAATGGGTAACCAAAACAGGCCAAGCCAAGGAGGACTGCAGCTACAGGTAGGACTACGAGAGCTGACAGTAAAGATTGGCTTGCTGGAAAAATGGCACAGATGTGAACAGGCAGGAGTCTTAAATGCAAGCCGGTGATGAGGGAACGTGCAACAGGTGAGGTAAGAAGACCAGGGGGAACTACTCAGCTCCAAAAGCAGCCCTGCCCCTACAGGGAAGGCGGACCAAAACCCCAACAGAGATGGGCAGTACCAATATTTTTCCTGTTGATACAATACCTTCAGTAAAATTATTATTTTTTTTTATATAGACGCCTAAAAGGACACAAACACGTTTGCAAAGGCAATATGAAAAATGAATATCATGAACATGAATTGGTATAAATGAAAATTATGATAAATAATCATTAAAATAAGAATGGGATGAAGATAAATATCTTTTGGATAGAATAATTGGACTAAAAAATAAAACAGAGTTAATTATATGTCTTAAATTGAATGAAAATGGAATCCGATCGAACAATTAAATTTTTGTTACTGTCGCCTTTTTTTTAAGACATCACCTTCTAATTAATTTTTCCAAGAAGATTTTTTCACACTGGTTCGGACGCTGTGCTGCTCAAGTGATTTTTACGCGTACTTTGGACTCTTCAAGACTTGTTATGATGAGTCTCCATGGCAACGGAAGACTTGTTTACAAGCGTGAGCAG
>JAOXYM010000016.1:17046793-17063748 GCA_028567055.1 Leptatherina wallacei | reverse complement strand
TAAGTATTGAGAAAAACATGAGATATAGTGAATAAAATGTCATGACATATATGAGTAGATGGAAATTTCCACCACACTGGACACCTGCTTCAGGGCCAGACTATGTTTGTTTCTTTTAAGCTACTGTAGAAACTTGGAAGTAAAACAGATGGTAACAACGGGTTTGCATCCTTTTAATTCTAAGGAGAGGAGGAAAGTGCCACTATGCATATTCTGTCTCCTTGTTGTAGCTTAAAGCTTAAAGGTGACCTGCCTGAGTGTGCTATGTCTGTTTTGACTGGTTGGACTGTGTTACCTTGTAATCTAGATTAGTAACATGAGAAAAGACTGAATCACCATGGAGCAAATCCTGGCAAAGCTGTAACCACTGAATCTTTTGCCTTTTGGTTGAAAATGAATTTGGGGACAAAAAAAAGCTAAAAAAAAAAATGTTTTTTTAAAGACAAGTGAATTATGTTAGCTGATTTAATTTTTTATTGATCAACTGAGCAAACAAATACTCACAACCAGCTTGTTTATCTGGTTCAAAATAATTGTTTTAGGATAAAATGCTTTAAAAGAATAGCCATGGGCTTTGTTCACTGTTTACAAATGGCTCATAATGTTTGTGAACACACAGCTGCAGTATCAAAAGTTGTGCGCCGGCCAGGTTGTGATGCCCTGTAGGGATTTATATACAACACAGTGGTTGTAACTGGCTGCAGCAGCCACTGAAGTGCACATGAATTAATGGAAGGCAATGAATAGATGGGATGCCATAAATCTGTCAGTAGACATTAGTCTGGAAAGCTGCTGACATACACACTCGGACGATGATGTGTTCCTTGATACTGTTTGTAGAAGGGATATTGCTATTATACCAGAAAAACCCCCCACTATCTGGTCAATGACATCCACTTCTTCTTTTGCTAAAATAAATTGCAGTCACTGTCCTGGTTAAGTCTGTTTTTATCAAAAATACTAAAGGGATGCAATAAAAATCCTGTTAATTTACATTTCTACCGCAGTACATGGACATACTACAGAGAGGGTTTTAAGAAGGACATGGCATGTTTGCCTGCATGTGCATGTAAAAAATCAGTGTTTGACTTCTCAAGATCTTTTGGATACTTGCTTTTGTAAACTAACACAAGTTTTTAGTTTGTGTGTTAACATTTAGAGTCTGTAAACTTTGGTATGAGTGACTCCTAAAGGTGGAGATTATTTACGGGTGTGCAACACAGCAGCTTGGTCATGAATGATTGACATTACTACAGCCTGACTTCCATTAAAATGGGCTAGAAGCTCAAAGTATAACTGAGTTATTTAAACCATAAATATTTTCTCCAGTCAGCGGGTTGGCTCTTTTTGGTTTGGGGAAATGCTCTCTTATTTTGTCTCAGAAGGATGAAATCTGTTAAGTACTGTAGTGTTTCTTGGCGTTTAATTGCAAGATTGCCTCACAGAAACCTTTTGTGGAAGTGAAACTAAAGGAAATCTTTGTGTAGTAAGTTTAGTTTAAACCACTTTGTTTTGAGTTACTCTCATGGTCACTATTGAGGTTTAATTGATCAAAATTGATCAGCTACTTTGAAAGCACATCAATGGAAACTGATTCATATTAATGAGAGCAGATTGTAGTCTAATTAAGGAGTATTTCTGCAGTGGAAACTGAAACACACAGGGCCACTGCAAGGACAAGTCTGAATCTGAAATAGTTTTAATTGCTTGAAGAGAGTTCAGTCTTCCTGACAGCCTGACTGACGGCCAGTGAATTGCCTCAGCATGTTCACAGTCTAAACACGCGCATGCTTTATCTGCTGTATACATACATGCATCACTCTACACATACAGCAGGATTTTGTGTGTGCAGGGGCAGGGCACATGCCCCTCCAGCTTACTGATTATCATTAGTCCGGAGGATATCTGTTTAGCATCAACATTTGCTCTCCACTCACCGTTTACAGACAGCTGTGAGCTGGGAATTGGCATCTTCTCTCTCCATTGAGGAGGACTCTGGCACGCAGTTTATGTTCTTTGTCCACACACATAGATCTTTGCATAGTCCTGTCTTCTTTTATCAGAATACTGGAATTTGATATTTACAGCTAAAATGGGAGGGGAGAACACAAAGAGTTCAAAATTTTATCTCATAGCTTTATGACAGATTTTATACAGAAGGAAAAGAGTTAGTTCTGTATTATTGTGTGGGAATCGCCATTAGAGACACTCAATCATCCTGTGTTCTTCCTCTTTTTTATTTTCCTTATCTCGCGCTTTTTTTTATCTATTCAACTTCCATCATATAGCGGATGTCCTGTAGACATTATTTTAAAAGCCATGATGAGTTTGCCGAAAAACATTTCCTGAAAATATTTTATACTTCAGAGAAGATTTGGCTTGGTAATGTTGCATCAGTGTTGAAGTCTTGCTGTGGTTGTCAGGACAACGCTCTCCCTCTCTCATTGTACTGTCACCAAGTTTAGCTTTGGTTACTTTCTTGTCTTAAAACATTCTGGGAAAACAACGCCCCAAAAGCTCCCTAAAGATCAGTTTCACTGTTTTCTGGTCCAATACTTCAATATGTTCTCCCTTCAAACTAAAAAAAAAGAGAAATATGTTTAGATATATTAGTGTCACCCTAGGAATGATAACAGAAGACAGCTGTTGCTTGGTGCAGCCAGACTTACAGCTACAGCTACCTACAGATGTTCAGAAGTTTATTTTTGGAGGAAACATTTGCTCATTAGGAACCCCTGCCCCATTGCAGACTTTGGATCCTTACTGCTTTGCCAGAGTTTGTTACTTTTGGATCTTATCTCTCTCATCAAGCCACACCTACATGTTGGTGGGGGGGGGGGGGGGGGGGGGGGGAGATGTAGTTTGGAGAACAGCTGAGATCCTGTAAGTTGCTCAGGGTGATTTTGGAAAACAATAGCATCAAACATCAAAATTAGAACAGATTGTTTTTCTTCTTCTAGGAGGAGTTTTGCTGACCTTCATTTGTTTTTATTTTGAGGAATGTGTTATAACATCTTCTATGCTGGTCTAAAGCATGGAGAGCTATTTTTACACTGTATGAGTTAATGTTGAATGAATATATAGCTTTGGTTTAAACAGTTCAAATATAGCCGCCCACATCTGCCCAGCTGCCTTGTCCTTCCCCTCTGCTTGCTATTCACCACATTTTAAAGGAATGGTAGGCAAGGGCCAGGACCCCAGAAACATTTGGGTTGTAAATTAAAAAAGATTCGTGTCCAGGAATGTGACAGCCTGTTTTAGCTGTGTAATTGTTCTGACTGTAAATTACAAAGGGGGAGATTTGGTCATTTAATTAGTAGTTGGCCAGCACTGGTCAAAGATAAGACACTTCAAGCTAAGTTATTACTGGCAGAAATACATTTACATGAGAGGACAGTAACTGTCATTAAGTAGCAAACCTCTGCCAAAGTGAGACTATTTAAATTGTTTTTTCCCCCCTGTTGTAAAGTTAACATCAAAAACACAGAATCTAAGATTTTTTTTTTTCATTTTTGTAAGAAGAAAGCTGATTTTAACACAAGACACAGTTTACAAAAGGCTTAGTTGGCTGCAAGGAGCATGCACCCATAACCACAATGGGTCTAATATTTTCAGCACTGTAGCAGATTGATTGTTCTTTGGTTGTATTTTCTTGTCTTCCTAAATTTGGCCTAGTAGTAACATTTCTATATCAAAGAATTTGAAATCTATCCAGTTCATGCTGTGGAGGTTTTATTCTGGACAGACCTGCAGACATGATAATTTTGCTGTGTTTAGAGAGCTTGATAGAAAAGTTTTAACTCCTTTTACAAAAAGACTGAATAACTTGGGCTCCATGAATTTTGGTCCAGTCATACTATGAAATGTTTATTTCACTGTATAAATACTGACCTGCATACTCACGCCCAGTTTGGTGCATTCCAGTGTAATAACTATAATTTAACCACATTAGAATTAAAAATAGTGTGACATTGAGCTTTTCTTTTTTTTTTCACGCCACGATTTCAATACATGTTGATTTATTTATACTTTTTAAGGGCATTTTCCAGCCTTTTAGACCATCTTAATACACAGTTGTCTTGAATGTTTGCACAAATTAATCAAATCCCACTATTCCTTACTAAAGACTGATAATAATATTAGCAGACAGTTGCAGTAGTTCTTATTTTTTTCTTTCTTGGACAGTCATACACAGGCAGAAATGGTCATTGTTTATCATTTGCTTAATGCAACAATATAGAGTGTTGTTTCGTTAAATTTATCAGTAACAATTTATTTGAACCATGTTAGCAGGTGTAACGTAAGCTCAATGATTTTATTTTCAAATGAACTGGATTTCTTGCCAATGCGCTTCATATTCTTGGTTTCTCTAAGCCTTTGATTATATATGTGGTGCAGACAGAAGTACCCGTGTGCTTGTGTTTGCGTTCCACTGCATGAGTGTATGTGTGTGTTTAACACAGGCAACAATAAACAGTCATCACTGAGAGCCGTGGTAAAGCAGAGCTGGAGAAAATCCGAGAGGTGAAAGTGAAGCCAGGTCACTTTCACAAAGCTGTTCTCAGTCCTGCTCTGTGAACAGAGAGCTAACACAGCTCATGTTCCTTTCGCTCCAGATAACTCCACTCAAACAATGTGGCACCGTCTAACAAAAAAGATCACGATAAAGTGGGAAACAATAGATTTTAGATTCAGTCAACTTAAGCCTCCTGCTTAACTTTCCGTTTGGTTTATTTTTGTTTGTAATGTTATGTTTGATGTTTAAAGGACATTCTTTTTCCCTGCAGGATATGAGGTGTTGTACTTGGATTGAGGTTAAACTTTTGTGACTTTTTTTTCTGGGTTCGCTATGGTTTATAACCTGAACTCTGTTATGAAATCATTGGTCATCTGGTGGCCAACTGGAAGTAATAAAGAAAATAAACTTTCACTGACCTTAGTATACACAAACCATATGGAGAAGGAGATGAAAAAAGATAATAAGCATGACTTTTTACTTCACTTTCATGCAGATAAAGGAAGTTTCATTATTAGACAATTTTTTTCCCCAAGAGTTTTTTTGTTCTTTTTAAGAGTTGGATAAAACAGCAAGTAATGACTTATTCATTGGGAATTTGTTGGATATATTATTGTTTTAGGCTGTCAGCTATTTCAGTAAGGAAACACAGAATCATTGTATAAACTGCCAACTCAGGGAAATGCAAACTGAAAGTTTAATTGCATGTTCTGTTCAGTAAGAAAAAGGATGGAAACAGTCTGTATTTAGCAGTAATGGAAAATGGGAAGCTCAGTGTGAAAAACATGATTACAAAAGAAAAAGAAGAGGACAGCAAGCGAGGTGGAAAAGACAATGTGTTCATTTATTCTGTGGTGACATGAGGTACTTTTGTTTCTCGGTGCAGGTTACTGAACAAGAAAAAATGTGGAGTTCCTTGTTTTCTGTATCCTTGGTTCTGCTCTGCAGCTGCTGGACCACACATGGGGAGATCTTCACCTCCATTGGTAGGTTTAAAGATTTTATTGGTTAATTTCAAACTTTTCATGACTTACATAGGAATTACAATGGTAAGCAGCTGTGTTTTGATATTCAGATGATTTAGTAACTGATCATCATTAAGTCTGACCACCTCTATCCCCTCAGAAATTTCCTGTTTTGGGGCATTAAGCTGTGTTAACACAATTCTAAGGAGGAAAGACATCAGCATTAATCTTGGAGAAGTGGTTGTTTGTGCCTATCAATGGCCATTTTTACACAAGTGTTTTAATCCCCCTTTAATTCGGAATAAAAGTGAAATCCACTTTATTGAGATGAAAAATGACCATGTTAACACCTAATTCAGAATGAAAATTATAATTCCAAATTAAACTGAATTTTGAAGTAAGTGGCTGCTTTATTCCCATTTTACTTCCGAGTTAAATAATTCCTCCATCATGTATACATTAATTCTGCTTTAAGTTAATTCCAGACGTTCTGCGCATGCTCGTTCCCTTGTCCTGTCGCCATGACGCACATATCCGCGCTGGCCGCCCGAAGCAAGCGTTGGACTCGAGCCGGGTCTATTCATGTAAAAGTGAATTTGTATGCTGGTAGTTGAGAGTTTCAAAACTGTACTAACACACCCAGATAAGGCTGTGGTGGATTGAATTGTGCCTGCATGGATATGCTCAACTAGACTTGCATGCTTTTATCTCTTTGTAAACACTGTCGGGCCTAAGTGTATTTTACTACATCCAAATTCCCAATGGATCTGCTTTTACTCACATATCTTTTGGGGTTCATTGGAGCTGAAGCAGACCAAACATACTCTAAGCTGCTTAACCCATTTTCAAACTGTCACTCTGCTCTAGAAAAATCCTGATATTTATCACTGCAGTGCTCATCTTACAGAATGACACAGTCCACAGTGTTACAGCATCTGGCATTCTTGCTTCAGTAATTTGATTACCCTTCTCTTCATGCATATTGGAACAGGGACAGAGGGCCGATTAAATGACAAGGTTAAACTTTACCCATAGCTCAACTCAACTACGCAACCATGAGAAGTCTGAAAAACGACAGGTGCAACACGAGTAAAGTGGGAATTTTGATCTGGAAAAACTAAACCTGCATGTTGCCTAAAATGTAAAGCATTAACAATACACAAGACATTGTTAAGATGCAGCTTTATTCTTCTTCTGTGGCACCTCTGCAGGCCAAATGACAGACCTGATCTACACAGAAAAGGAGCTGGTCCACTCTCTGAGGGAGTACATCAAAGCAGAGGAGTCCAAGCTTGCAGCAGTCAAAAGGTACAATCGGAAATCTGAAACTTTAAAACAGGCCAACTTCAAGCTAGGTACCTTAAAACAACTACTGTAGCAGGGTTTGAATTTAAAAGCTTCTTGTGGAGTATATTAGTTTCATATGTTTTATACTACATCAGGGACATATTGGACTTCCTAAACTGTCATGCCACGTCTCAGCTCACTATGTGGGTTTTTGTTTATAGTCATTTGCACAGTGCATGTTTTATGTAGTGTTTAGTTCTTGCCAACACGTTTTTCACCACTGTCAGGTCCCTGCAAATAAAATTGTGTTAATGCGTCCATGTGTCTCTTTGAAATATGTACATTTGGTTTCAAATACTTAGGCACATTTTGTCCGTTTGTCTCTTAGCTGGGCCAGCAAACTTGATGCACTGACCAGACTGTCTACCTCTGACCCAGAGGGTTACCTGGCCCACCCAGTAAATGCCTACAAACTGATGAAGAGACTCAACACAGAATGGTCTGAACTGGAGAACCTGGTTCTTCAGAATCCCTCTGATGGTAAGGAAATGTTTTCAGAAGACAGAAATGGTTGGATTAGCTCTGCTTGAGGTTTTAATTTGTGGTTATGTAATCACTCCAGCTTAGCATTCAGGTTACAGAGGAAGCTTTTTTCTCTTTTTACTAATTTGCATAAAATGAACTGCAAGAGGATTATGAGTCTTTGCTTTAAACACAAGGACCACAGTGTACCTGCCCGTCTGACACACAAAATTAATTATATTCATATTTAGCCTGGTCCCTTAACCTTTTCTTTTCAACTTTCAATTGCATTTCAAAACTATTTCAACCACACTGGTGGTTACTCACATTCACTTAAAATACCCTGGCTGGATGTTTATCCATTTTTGCCACTTTTCCTGTCCTGCACCTATGAATTCATTGATTCTGTTTCACATGAAGAGCAGAATTTACTGTGTTTTATATGAGGCTTAGTAGAGAGGGAGCAATGAGCAGCAAGTCTGAAATCCAGAGAGGATGTGAGCAGAGTGATTACAGCATTGGCTGCAGATGGAAATTTCTGGTGTGCAGCTTCACTCCCCAAATGAACAGACTGAGTACAGAGCCCGTCATGTTTCAGCTGCAGCTGTTCTCTATCTAAGCATAGTTTGGCCATGTTCTCGATTTGTGTGTGTGTGTGTGTGTGTGTACATGTACTTGTCAAGACAGAGGACCATTTCTGTAAACAGCCTGAGTGTGACCTCTACTGATTCCGTCTTCGTGGCAATAGGCGAGAGTGAAAGATGCTGGAAGATTAGATTTTTAATGTGCTATGTTTTTTTGTTTTTGAACTTAAACCTTAATCTTTTTCCCCTTCGTTGGCAGCACAAATGTTTTCACGCGTCAGTAAAGCAATTCAAAGGAAAATAGAAATAAAAAATGATTTTAAAGATGTGATTTTATTTGCTTCATTTTGTATGTATACCCATTTAAGCAAATAAATAAGCACTACTTTTGGTGTAAAATAATGATAAGGGAATAATGTCTCAATCGTGGGAGGGAAGATTATTGTAGCCAGTCAGAATAGTTGAACACCGGTGTTTATTTCTCCTCATGTTTGTGAGCAGGTGCTGTGTAGACTTGATCTTGTGTGTGTAAGTGATTTGAGAGTCAGTGTTATTCTCTGAGACAGCATGACAAAGCAAAACTAACTCAATTATTAAAAAACTTACATCTGAATAATCTGGAAAAATTTAGATTTTACTGTATTCTTACTGTAAAAAGCTATTTCTGATTTGAACACTAACATGATTGGTGCTACGATTTTGTGTGGAGAGTCACACTTAATTTTTTCAATTGTCATCACCTTTCATTGTTTTCTTATTGTCTTTCCAGGGTTCATTTCCAACATGTCTGTACACAGACAGTACTTCCCAGGTGCAGAGGATGAGACGGGTGCAGCCAAGGCGCTGATGCGTCTTCAGGACACGTATCAACTGGATTCTGAAGCGTTCTCCAAAGGAAAGCTGCCAGGTAACCGAAGAGTGAACTTCTTTTGTGAAGCCCAGTGCACACTGTGTGGTTTCAGCTGCCCTGCATTAAAGATAGCCAATGTGAAAGCATCAATGTCTAAGACCAAGACAATTTCTTTGATCGTGGCTAAAATCTGTTGTCCTCCAGGAGTGTGTGAGAAGTTGAGAAGTTTAAAGGCAGCTGTTGTCACAGCTTTTTGACTGAAGACAGAACAGAGACATTTCTGAGTATCATCAATGTAAGATGGTCATTCTGCACTGGGATTTCCACTAAGTCCTTTTTCTCCTTACCAGCCAATGAGAATGTAGCATGTAGCAACATGCTAATCCCTCCATGTTTGATTGTGTAAAAACCAAACAAATCTGGATAGTAGATGGAAGCAATGCATAACTTGTGGAGTTCAAACAAAGAAGCAAATCTGGTTGAGTTGTGGCAGCAGAAGATTTGTCTGTATGATGTGTCCTCCAATAATAAAAGAAAAAAAAACTGCAAACCATAAAGTATATTGATCACACACCAATTATAACATAGTCATCTTTCAGTCTTGAAATCCTTATTTATTATTTACAGTTGCAACCTCTATTTACCAGGCTTCATTATTGTACGGTTTGCACACATCAAGTATAATGTATATAAAATGTATAAAAATTTAATTTGTATTTATTTTTTATTGGTTTATTTGTACTTATTAAACCCGAAAGTCTCCACTTGCAGTTAAAGGTAGTTGAGTGAAGTGTTGTATCATTCAAAGTTTATTTTGGCTATCTAATGTGACCAGATTTAAGAATAACCATCTGGTTAGGGAAGTCTTTTTTTAATTACATCATACAAACACACACATACACGCAAACACAGGACCTAGACATTGCAGGACACACAGATGCTTGCATTGTGGCCTTATTTAAATTTTTTCACAAGCATTATTGAAATCAGAAATCCTAAACTTTACACATTAGGACTAAAATATACATGTGAGGTTATAACTCCAGCACAGTTCCATCAGGTTATGTGTTCAGCATGTTTTACCTCAGTAGGCTAAAAGAGATGCACCTCTGTGACCCATGAAACTCTTGAATTAAGGTTAACTTAGTCTGCTCACCCATTAATCTCACTTTCTAGTAAATCTGTTTGATAGCCAAACAAGTTTAAACCAACAGAATGAGGAAAAA
The DNA here is from genome assembly GCA_028567055.1 of Leptatherina wallacei. Taxonomy (NCBI): domain Eukaryota; kingdom Metazoa; phylum Chordata; class Actinopteri; order Atheriniformes; family Atherinidae; genus Leptatherina; species Leptatherina wallacei. Next base: position 17,053,798 of record JAOXYM010000016.1, on the reverse strand, counting down.
GTAAATGAACTGATTAGGACAGGACATAATGTCCAGATACACACAAGATGATCACAGACACATGAAGGATGATAACCATTGGGACAAGAAGTAAGACAAGAAAACGTGAAACACAATAAACTCACTCTATACTAATGTTAAACGAGTGAATACTTCTTTGAAGTAAAAAGTCCCAGCATTTGCTTTTTATACATTCACCAAAATAAAAAAAGAATTAAAAAATGTGATACATCACTGATGACAAGACAAAAATTTTGAGTGGTAAATTAGTTTTCCTGAATCCATTTCCAGGTGTGCACTCCAGTGCCGTGCTGACAGTGGACGACTGCTTCGACATGGGAAAGACGGCCTATAACGAAGCGGACTATTACCACGCCGTGTTGTGGTTTCAGCAGTCTTTAAAGCAGCTGGATGACGGAGAGGAAGCTGTGGTCTCCAAAGCAGATATTTTGGACTACCTTAGCTACTCTGTTTACCAAATGGGTGACCTACCACGAGCCATTGAGCTGACACGGCGGCTGGTGGCCATCGGTAAGAAGCAGAAAAAACAGTCTTTATTGAAACCATAAGCAGTGGAAAATGAAACAAAAAATAACAAGTCCTGATCTATTTTAGATAGCACTGTTGAATTTATCACTTGCTTACCCTGATATGCACTTGTCACCCAACCAGTACAACCAGAGTCCTCTTTTGTGAACGAAATTGATGGGTTGCCTCTTTCATGCTTCACTAATCACTGCAGTCCACCGTCTTCTATGACTGTGGTGATGCTTTCACTGGCCAGAGCAACAGGGTGTTGTCCATGCTAAGTAAGGGCTTATGGTTTCAGTTATTTCTGCACCAAGGGCTCTGTGGGCACTGAAGGCCTTTTTTTTTTGGGAGTTGTGGTACCCTTTGCATGTCAAGTAAACTCAGCTGAGGCGCAGCAGTTGCAGACTTCCTTTTATTGCCATTAAGTGTGACAAAAGGAACATAAAAATGCCAATGCAACAGCTCATAAACACAGATAACCCGAAGCAAACGTAAAAATGTTTAGTTGGTCACAGCTGGCCAGTCAAGCTACATCTTTATTGACAATACCCTTATTCACAAAAAACTTTTATTTGGATTCTTAGAAAAAAATCTGAAATGTCACTCGATTTTAGATCTCCACATTATCCACGCACTTAAAGTTGGCAGCAGTCCTGCAGAATGTAAATAAGGCAGTCAAAGAAAATAAAACAGGAATATACATTGTTATACTAAGATTTTGTGGGATCACCTTTGGATAAGCTGAGTCTATATATCACTTATTTCCATCCACACTTGCAATAAATCATGTGTAAATGATGGGTTGTGCTGAACACATTTGGTTTGTTAAGGGGAGTTTAATGGAGGATCTTAGGCCTCCCTTGATACTTCATTATTGAACTTTATTTTGGATATTGCTAAGTTCCATTTAATGCTGGGCCCAACAAGGTGAAAATGATGGAAGGTAGAGTGTGAGGAGAAGAAAGGAGAAAGTTAGCTGAAGAAAAAGGAGACAGAGATACAAAAAGCAACTGCAACACTGACCTGCACAACAAAAAAAGAAAAACCAGCTGATACCCATGTAACATAAACTAAACGGCCTCTGTCAGAAAACAAAAGCTGACAATCACTGAGAGCAGCTACAAGAAGACAAACTGAGAAAAACATGAATAGAAACATAACTGTACATCCCATATATTCTTGAAGGGGTTAAGGTCTGGTTGAGTAGGTCTGGGTGGGTAGCCACATCAGTTATCCTAGAGGTGGAAAAAAAGGTCCAAAATTAAACAGTACCGTTTGTCCTTGTTATTCAGCTCAGTCTCAGATCACTGTCCTTGCATGCATCAAGCCGGCATCACAGAATCAGCTGAGTGACAACTGTATCACTGGTTACTGGTTACAGCAAGCAATTCACTAATTGACAGCACAAGGTTTCAGAAGTTTTACAAATCTTTGAATTTACATCTTCTGGCCTTTGTTAATGCCGTAGTCCCAGCAAGAGTTACAAAATATGTTAATACCAACATTTTCAATATGAACTCTGCAGCAAGGAAAGAACCCGATGGAAGGCTGTAGACATTTTAGACATTTTGACTTGAAATAGTACGACACAAGTGTATAAATGAGAGCTGCCTTCCACTTGATAATGGTATCACATACCACATGTTTTCCTAATATCATGCAGCCCTAGTTCCAGTAACAATATTTACACTAAATTGTTGGAGTGACTTCACTTTAGTTCTTTTTGTGAGTTGTTGATTCTATTCTATAGTCATTTAGCAGATGCTTTTGTTCAAAGTGACTTACAATTGAGCAGGTAAGGAGGGTAAAGTGTCTTGCCCAAAGACACAACAGTTGCCTGGGGGGACCAGGATTTGAACCACCAACTTTCAGGTCTTGGATGACCTGCTCTACCACCTGAGCCACTGCTGCCCCTGTGATACTCTGTTAGCTATTATGATGAAATACAATCTGTGATTTAAGGAACCCCATTAGAGATTTCCAGTGAGAAGCAGCTGGAGTATTTAATCCTGCTCTGGTATTTTGCAGAGAGCTTCATGCCGTTGCGGAACACGCGCAAGTTGAATCTTCCGTCATTGTAAGAATTTGAATCATATTGGGGTTTAAAATGGATCCAGTATTCTTTGTAGGTTTTATTAACGTTAACAACTTATCTAAGACCTGAACTTTAATAATCGTAGAGCGACTCCACTGAATGAAACGGTTTCATCAGGACATTTAAAAAGTTTTACTTTTTTTTTCATCACAGCATTTCTGTGAATTGGGATAAACGCTGCATTGTTATATTATTTCAGAAATGTTTGTAGATGTGTCATAGTAGAGTATTACAATTATCTGATTACTCCCAGATAACTGATTTTGATTATCATGTAATTTTATTATTATGTTCAGTGTTTTATAAAAATAGTTACCTGAGAATGTCTTTAATATTCAAGAAAAATAGGTGTCGTTAATTAGCTGCAAATGAATCAAATCAAATTAAAATTTAATTGAAATAGGCTGTTATGAATCAAATCGATTCAGGAAATTAGTGATGATACCCAGCCCTAGTTTGTATTAGTACTTTAACATTTTGAGCACATTTCAATAATACCGCAATAATAATGATGATAATGATAATTTTGGTCACAATAATTGTGATAAGAAATTTTCATACCGTTATATCCCTACTTGCTGCTATACTTGCCTATGAGGATTGAGTGTGTTTTTATTCAATCTCCACAAGGGGGCATATTTGCTCTGTTCACCAACTTTCTTTGGTGTGTAAACAAATGACATGCAGGACTGCCAGAGATATGAGATGTATTCAGATAATTTTCTATGGCGAAAGTAGACATATTGTACCATATGATGTCATAGTTTGTGTAAAATACTGAATTAGCATTTAGTTGCTTAATTAGCAGCTAAAGATTTTCTTCTACCAGGGAGGTATTTTTATACTGTTGCATTTGTGTTTATGCATAAATATATAAGCATTACTTCTAGACTATTTGTTTGCTGTTCCTGCATTCATGATAGGGTTGATAGATCTTCATTAGCTTAAGAAATATTTAAGATTCTGAAGTAGTTATTTTTCATATCTGAGAACAAAAACCATGCAGAAAAACTTTAGACAAGCTAAAGCCAGGAGCTAGAAGTTAAAACGTTTGCAGTGGCAGATTTATGGCATCAACACACAGAAGAAACTAGTCAAAACTAGGCATTGCAACTACAGTGTTTCACAGCTTTTTCCATTTCTCAGTTGAAACACTTACAACCTATTTCATTAACACTGACAGACTCTACCCACGAGAGGGCAGGAGGAAACCTCCGTTATTATGAGCGGCTACTTTCCAAGCAGCTCACTGAGATGAACCAGGCCTATCAGCCTGCCTCTGAGGAGCCCATCCAGCTGGGGACCTACACCCGGCCAAAGGACCATCTTCCAGAGAGGGAGGCCTATGAGGCTCTCTGTAGAGGAGAGGGGCTCCAAATGGTAAGCCTTAATAAGAAAATAATGGATATGAGAAAGCCTGTATCAGAGAGGCAAATAAAATATGTAATGTTTCCAGACAATGGTACCAAATCCTAAAGTTTAATTAAGAATACTGTTGCGATATTAGATTGGCTGTACTGATAAATGTTTTAATGTACTTAACGTTTAAAAAAAACAGTCAGATTATTTCTGTGTAATTATCTGATTTTACATGTTACAAAAATCAATTAAAATTAAATTTAAAAATGACACAATTATTGATAAAAGTAATACCAGTTAATTTCTTCATGATGAAGAAAAATACAGCATTACATGTCACCATTTCCCTGCAGCTTAAGTTCTGGTATGTTAGTTTTCTCACATGACCTGTTCTCTTCAGGTCTTTCCACAACATTTTTGTTAGACTGAGGTCATGACTCAGGCTTGGTCGTCATAAAACAAAGACAGATCTTCTTTAACCAATCTTTGACATGACAACTTGTGTGTTTTGAGTTGTTGTCTTGCTGCATGAGCCAGACAGATGTTCTGGTGTTTCACACAACAATTTAAAATTGTAATATTTCTCAACGGCATCCAGCCTTCGTGACCCAGACAAGACATCAGTGCATTAATGCAAACTCTGCCTCATCTGTCAGAAACTGATCCACACAGGAATATAAAACACAAATTACTTTATAACTTATTAAAAGTTGCTGAAGAAATAGCTTCAAACTTTTTCAAAGGTTGCTAATTTTGTATTTCATCTCTGGTTTTTAGACTCAAGTATGGAAGTGTATTGCATTCACTTCGGAAAAAAAAAGCCTTGAATTAATCAGATAACAAAAAACGCTGTGTTTTTGTGAGATAATGTGCGCTGCTTGTCAGTATTATTAAAAAATAATTATTGAATTTAGGCTCTTATAAGAAATTCAAATTGTCCTCATACAAGCGCTGTAAACTGGACTAGACCAGTAGTAACATTTTCAAGTTGTGTTAATGGTTTCCCCAAGATCTTGATCATTGGAAAACCGGATGATTGACAGGCATCAGCAACCCCAATCCTCGAGGGTCACTGCCCTGCAGGTTTTAGATGTTTCTGTACTTCAACACGCCTGATTCGAATAAAATGGTTCTCCAATAGCTGTCTAGTTCTGCAATTGTTTGCCTAAAGTCAACAAAATAATAACAATCCCATCTACATAACTTAGAGTCAAGAGGATCTCTCAGTGTGTAAAACTTAGAACAAAGTTTTGTAGATCTCAGACATCTAGAGCCAGTATACAGGCAAAGGAGCTCAACAATGTATGTTGGAGCTGCACCTTCTAGAGCTTTAAAAACATATACTATAAAAGAATCTTAAAATCAATGCGGTATGTTACTACAAGCCAGTGCAGAGACATGAGGACAGGGGTGATGCTGTTTAGAAGTAGCCAGTTGATAATGCTGACAAGTACAGCACATTATCCCATAAAAACAAGGCTTTTTAAAGAAAAAATTATCTTGTAAATTTAGAAAAACAGAGCTTTTTTTAAGCGAATGCAATATGCTTCTTTACTGAAAGAGACAACTGTATGTGATCCATTTGTGCTGCCGAGAAAACAATTTTTATTGAGAAAAATGTTTGGCTTGATGAGCCGCTATTTTTCTGAGTTTAAATATCTAAGGGCTAAAGCCAGAAATCTCATTAGATCATGCTACAGCTGGACTTCCATAAACTTGTGTTGTAAAGCTCAGAGTGAGAGGTCGTTTTTAATCATTCAGTCTTTGAGACGGATTCCCATTGTCAAACCTTACACTTTATCCTGCTGTGTAGCCAGAGACATTTCCAGTTGTATTAACCTCAGACAGTCAAACATGAAAAAAAGAGATTCTTATGATTTGGAGGCAGTGATAGGCATTTTTTACAGGATGTAATGGATCCCTTGACAATGAAATCTCACTGCATACGTCTATGGCCAATTCATCCTTTGGAGGACTGACAAACAGGCTGTGGCATAATCATGGGATAAGAATGCAAACAAAAACTGCTGTTTACAGAGCAGTCATCCTGAGTACGATACTGTATGGCTGCGAAACCTGGACAATCTGCTGCTGTCACATCCACTATCTAGAACAGTTCCACCAGAGGTTTCTGCGGTCAATATGCAACATCAAGTGGCAGGACAAGGTGTCCAAAGGTCCTGCAGAGGTGTGGCTTACCCAGCATTGAAAGCCTGATCATCAAGGCTCAGCTCTGCTGGGCAGGGCATGTTGTCCGGATGCCCGATAGTCGCATCCCAAAGATGCTGCTCTAAGGGCAACTAAAAAAGGGACAGCGTACTCTGATAAGGCCCCTACTTTGCTTTAAAGACACACTGAAAGCCAATCTCAGGAGCTGTAACATTGAAGTAGGAACCTGGGAGGATAGAGCTGCTGACAGGGAAATGTGGAAGCGGCAGAAGGGCAAGAGCGGCATCCTTCCAAGACAAGAGAGCCTGCAGAAAACGTGAACCTCTCACCTCAGAACAGGACAAAATCCTCTGCAGTGATTGTGGAAGACTGTGTGTCCCGGGAATAGGGCTGTACTTCCACATGAGGAGCCACGCCAAAAGGAAATAACTGCTTGTCTGCTCATTTGTCGGAATGATTACATATACTGTATATACAGGGTGTATGCAAAGTGTAAAATATAGGTTTTTTGTTGGCTTTTCTCTCAGTTACAACTAGGGCTGTCCCCGACGTCTCGATGAGTTGACGTAATCGATTATATAAATGCGTTGATGTATATAACACGCATCGACGCGTCGGAAAAAAGACAAGTTGAACACTCTTATTTTGAAGGGGAACCGGGAACCAGTGTTGTGCATGAACGAATTCAATTAACGATCGTTCATGAACTCGTTCATATTTTGGATGAACGTGAACTGAACGGACCATAATTTTCGCCTGATTAACGTTATTGTAAACGTGTTCATTCTGGCGCTCGTGAACGGCGTCTTTCACAGTTCAACTTTGTTCAAGAGAGTGCCAGATTTCTATGG
>JAOXYM010000016.1:17025527-17040942 GCA_028567055.1 Leptatherina wallacei | reverse complement strand
GGCTGCAGATGACAGCCGAAACATGTCAGGTATTTGATATCTACTTATTGTCTGAACAGAAGAAACCAGAAGATTGTGTTTAAGTTTGAAGACAAAATGAATTTTTTTGAGGTATAACTAAATCCTTAGCTAGACGACTAAGAAATGAACATCAGTTTAATACAATTTATAAAATGAGTAATCCAGTATCCAAAGCATTAATGTACAAACCAAATGAGATTGAAAGGGCATTTGAAGACTATTATACAAATCTATACACACAATCTCTAGCAGCTGATGAAGAGACAATAAAAACATTTTTAAACTCACTATGTCTCCCAAGCAAAGGCAATTCACAGAATGCAATAATATGTTCAAAGATTACAGAGGAAAAATTAGACAATGCAGTCAAGAGAATTAAATCTAATAAGACTCCAGGGACTAATGGATTTACCATTGAATGGTACTAAACCTTTAAAAAAGAACTAAATCCAATGTTGTTATCATTTAGCATCATTTAATCAAACACTTAAGAAGGGAATTATCCCTCCATCTTGGAACGAGGCACCCAAGGAAGGCAATTCCAGAATATTTGTGAAAATTATAGACTAATATCAATATTAAACAGTGATTATAAGATATACATCAATCTTATGTAACAGATTTCAGACTTTTATTTCAGATATCATAGACGAAGATCAATCTAGCTTTATTAAAGGGCAACAGACCCAGAACAATGTCAGGAGGACCCCCCTTGTAATTAAAGAAATCCAGGAAAAAGAGGAAAGTGCAATATTTTTAAGTTTAGATGCAGAAAAAGTCTTTGATTGTGTTAGCTGGAGATTTATGTTTCTGTGTCTAGAAAGATTTGGTTTAAACTCTAAATCGATTTCATTAATTAAAACACTGTACCAAGATCCCAGGGCAAGAATAAAAATAAACGGTAGTCTCTCAAATTGGTTTTTGACTTGAAAGATCCACAAGGCAGGGTTGCTGCCTCTCACTTACCTTATTTGCAATATTTATTGAGCCCAATTGACCCCGGGAATAAGGCAAGCTGAGGAGATTGAGGGGTTTAAAATCAGAGATACTGAACATAAAATGGGGTTATTCGCCGATGACGTCTTAATATACTTAAAACGACCAGGAAATGGTACAACATCAACCCCCCAACCCGCCACCTCAGAGAACTGGAAATAAATAGTGGAGGAAATTTATAATATCGAAAAACGTACATATATAATAAGACTACAACTATCAAAATGTGAAAACCTGGGCAAAAAATGGTCAGTATACAAAAGCAGTCATATGACTCGTTGCTAACCTTCCTGTTCACCTGTCACTCTGTTTTTTCTTATTGTATTTGTTTTGTAATGGTAAAATGGAAAATAAAAACAATAAGATAAAAAAATAATAATTTTGAAGGTATGAAAAGGATGATTTTTATCACCTTTTTGGCCACAGGTTGGATCTTACAGATTTATGCTAATACCCAATACAATGATGGTGAGTTTTCTTTATAGTCATCAAAGAATAAAAACTTACCTTCAGCCGCAGTGTTTTCACCAAAAACACCAATTCACATTTTCTCAGTTGTTTTCACTGGAAGAGTTTTCTGTCAGAGGAGCAGTCACTTTGAGAGTTCATAATTGAGTTACAGACCACAACACTCAGTATGATGACTTTGTCCTTTTGCAACAGAGGAACAGCACTCCTACAAGCTGTGATAAAGATAAAAACAGATTACAAGTATCTACCTTTATTAGCAGAATTTGTTGCCTGTTGTAAACACTTAAAAATGACATATTTCTTTCATTTTAAGTTTTATTTATGGGTTAAATCATAAAAAGGCAAGAGAATGACACACAAAACACTGTTTTCAAGAACTATTTTTGTGAATTTCATTGCATGGGACTGACTAGGTTGCAAACTATGGAGTTGGAGGACAGTATGAGCCCCATTACGACTTCTCAAGGGTGAGTTTATTTCTTTTAGATGCAACTTTATGGATGCATGTGGTTGTAAAAACGGCAGTGATTTTCCTTAAATATAAAACCTGATCTTTTCTTTAGATATGTGTGTTGTTTCCTCTCGGGCCAGCTGTTACAATGTTACAGAGTTACCCTCTGTAACATTTGTTGACAGATTTAACCAGTTTTCAGACCCCCTCAGCTACTTTAAAAAAAAGATACAACATTTGTCACAACTTTAAGACAAACCTTTGCTTTATCACAGAGAGGAAAGTCGCCAATTGACCTTCCCACTGAGTTTGTAAATATGGAACCATAATCACTGCACAGATGTTTTTAACTTCAAGTGGATGGTGATTTTCCCAGATGACAGCTGTGATAATAAGATCAGGATTTTATTAGAGCAGAGCTGCAGACTCCATACTTTTGGATGAGCCAGGGATGTATGTGTCATACTTGCTGCTTTTTTGTTACAGAATCATTCTTGTTTTTACCAATTGGGAATTCAGCTGGATTGATACTCTGTTTATGTGGGAACAGAGACTAGGAGAGGCAAACAGTTGTGAAAGACATGATGTAATGAGAAGTTATAACACATTTACTCTGCTAATTAACATAAGAGATGATCTAATGACATTTAGAAACTTATTTAGAAGGCTATAGCTACTTTTCATTAGAAAAGGTTGGTAGGACTCTGTACGGATAATACTTTATGTAATACTGCACAGTTAATGTGTGCAAATACTGCATTGATGTCATTGACTGATGTCGACTGATGTTTACTCTATCCAATAGTTGTGGCCCACGAATGTCCCAAATACAGGAAAATAAGAAGTAATGAGAGAAACAGAAGCTGAGGGAATGTCTCTGCAGAATAATGGCTTACGATTGACATTTGTATGAGTCTGTATGCTGTATGCTTTCTTTAAGGAATATCCTGCTCGATATTCATTTAAAGACAAAACTGTTAACCTATTCAGCACCTCTTTAAGACATAAAGAGGGTGCAGCTGTGCTGTTACATATTAAGCTTGAAGCTGTTTTAACTAAAACTTTAAAATTGTTGCAGATAACAGAATGAATCTGGAATTAAGTGTAGATTGTGCCCTTTGTGGCGGGCTCCAAATGTGAGTCTTTTTGAAGATGGGTTAAACGTATAAACATCTGTTGCAGCGTCCTTTTGACAGCAACCTCAAGGTCGATGGAAATAGACTTGCTACCTTCCTAAACTACGTAAGTAATGTGTGTATTGTTTTTATTATGTTTTTTCACTCTTAAATTTTATCTTTGTAGAAGGATGAGCCTGATGCTTTCAAAAGATTAGGCACTGGAAATCGAATGGCAACTTTTTTAAACTACGTAAGTACGTGCTTTCGGTTGCCGCTGATTGAAGACCAGCAATGAAAGCCTCCCGAAATCCACTTTCCATCCTTTTGTTCGGGCATAAGCATAAGCTCTGGTTCAATCTTGGACTTGGATTGATTGACTTCTGTAGAAAATAGCTCCACTGCACCATTACAAAATTTTAATTCCCCAGTAAAATTACTTGTCATGTGGTAAAGACTCAAATATTTCTTACAGTTTAAAGATGATAATCAAAAAGTGGTGTAAGAGACATACCCCAGCATCAGGAAGTCTGAGGAACCTTGCAGACAAGTATCTAAAAAAATAAATATTTTTTTGTCAATCAGTTTGAGTGCATATTGTGGAGAGTTCTGCTGTCCTGTCCTCTTTAACACAACATAAAGTAACCAGTATTCATTCTGGCCTAACTAAAATTAAACTGTATTATGGATATTTTATACACAGGATTTCAAGTTTAAATGCAATATTTTCAGGTAATCAGGGGAATAACCATGTTCAAGATTTATTTCTGAAGTAAAAGTAATTGAAAGGGCTTTGTCCGCAACAAAGCCAGAACTTGTCCAATGGCCTGACAAATCAAAAGGAAAAAAAATGTTATGACTGGAGATGCCATATGAACCAAGCCGAAGAGGAAAGAAAATGTCATATATCAAATATCTGTGACATAATTCTTGTAGGAACATGAATGTATGTAACACATTAAACTCTGAAGGCATCATTCATGCAAGCTTTGAGCAACTCAAACTGTAAGAATTACACTATATAAAGAATAACTTGTTTAGTCCCTAACTAAACGGCTTGTCCTAACTACAGTCAACAATTGTTTAAGCATAAAAAAACAAAGAAAAGAACATTTCACTCTCAAAACCAAAGTCTACAAAGTTTTATCTTTTAAAAGAGAAACCTTTATCATTTTGAATGTCTGCTTTACATTCAGTTCTATTACATGTTACAGTATCCCAACATTTTTATCTAAGTTTGATCATAAAGTATAGGTGGGTGGGGTAAAACTATATCAGGACAGGATATCTCAAACCTTTTTGTGCATAGAATTGTAAAATTTCTCAGTTTAGACATCCGTTATCAGTTAGGGGCAGCAGTAGCTCAGGTGGTAGAGCAGGTCGTCCAATGACCCACAGTTCAAATCCTGCTACCGCTCCAGTCAACTGTCATTGTGTGCTTGGACAAGACACTTTACCCTCTTACCCTCCTTGCCTCCAGTGTTGGCATCACTGTAGTATTCCATAGTAAGTCACTTTGGATAAAAGTGCCTGTTAAATGACTATAGTTATGTATGTTCTGTTGTAAATAAAATGTGATTTGAAGGTCTTCTAGTTTTCATTTTGTTCAGATTTAGAGTACGTCCCAACTTTTCTGGAATTTGGGTTGTAAACAGTCTTGAGAAATTATGATGAATCATCTCACATCAGTAACATTTAGAAGCGTGTATTTTATCAGACAGCATGATTCATATATTTATCACCTGTTGCTTCTTTGATTTAGAACATTTTATTTCTTCAGATTTGGCAGTAAAGTCAGCTTTGACACAAGTGATTAGATTGCATTGGTTAATGGTTAAGTTATTGTAGTCTCTCAAACTTTTTACACACGCACAATTAACTTGTCAATCACTATTCACACAGATATTTTATTTATGACTACTCCTCTGGGTATTTTCAATGCCATAACTCAGGAATGGGACATGTCATTAATCTGCACACACATCAGCGCACATTAAAATTTGACTGTTTGGCCTTTGGCATTAATTGTTCATCCAAGATTATTGGTGTGATCTGAAAAGTTTTCACACATTTTAATTAATTTTCCCAGATGAGTGACGTGGAGGCGGGAGGTGCTACAGTCTTTCCTGACTTTGGGGCATCAATCTGGCCTAGAAAGGTAAAAACAGGTTGCTGTATTTTTTTGTCTTTACATGACTAAAGTGTATATATGAAAGACAGCCCTATCAAGTAATATTTATATTGTACTGACTGTTTGCATTGTCAATGCCTCCAGGTTATTAACTTCCCCAAACATTATTCTGTTTGACATGCAATTCGCCTTAGACAATCAGAAGTATTTTTTTTAAACTGATTGGTCAACAAATAATTACCATGATACTCCAGGTTATCTGCAAATAATCTCTCGTGTTGAAGATCTTTCCGACTGTTTTAGCCTTTTTGTCATTTCTCCGCAGGGGACAGCAGTTTTCTGGTACAATCTCTTCAGGAGTGGAGAGGGAGACTACAGGACCAGACATGCAGCCTGTCCTGTTCTAGTAGGAAGTAAATGGGGTGAGTCAAAGTTCAGATTGGATGCAGTTTCATGAAAGGTTACTTAAAGTGAGGTATTATACCAAAGTGCCAGTGATATGACAGTTTCCTCGCAGCAGCCTCATTGCCACAACCAAGCATACAGTAGTTGTTTAAAACCTACCGGCTGGCACTATAACATTTTTACATGTTTAAGTTTATCAAGCAGAAATGTACATACTTGCTGCCAACTTGTGGAAATGGGATCTTCTTTTTCACTCGAGGACACCATCTCCTCTGTCACAGTGAATGTGAGATTAGAATGCGAGTACCATGCAAACCTATACAAGTCCTTGTACGGTTTCAGTTCTCACATAACATGGCTGGACACAGAAGTGAATGATGGAAACAGCTTGAAATATCACTTTCCCACACGTAAAAGCTTGTAAAACAGTCTCACATTTGTAAGAGTCCAGATGCGCTACAGTACTGTGTAATTATCCATTAAATTGTTTGCTTTACCCAAGGACATGATCGGTACAGTTAATGCAAAATGCGGTGCAACTTGATCTCAAGTGGGCCTGCTGAGTAAAATAATAGCACAAATGACCAAATTAAAAAAAAAATTCCTTTGTTTTAGCTCAAAGAAGTTGGCCTTTTTAACATGGGAGTCTATGAGGATTGACTCCCTTTTGGAGCCACCAACTAGCGGATGAGAGGGGAACTGCAATTTTTGGCACACACCGCATAGGCTTCTCATTTCTCAGCTGGAGGTTGCTGCTTGGTTGGTTGGTTGGTTGGTAGGTTGGTTGGTTGGTAGGTAGGTAGGTAGGTAGGTACTTTATTGATCCCAAGGGAAATTGTAAAGTGGTTTGTGGATCCTTTCAGATATGATTTTCTTATCAAACTGATTCAGATGCTGCTAGGTTTCCCTGCTTTCTGGCCTTCGGGAATGTCATGTTTCCTTATGTCTTATGAACACTGATGTGAAAGGATGTCGTTGGTACTTTAAGAAACTTATTTTTATTGAAAATTAAATGAAAGGATTTTATCACATTAAAGTGATATAGCTATGAATTTCTATTTAGGCTGTGACCAGATGATTTTTTTTCTTTAAATAGTCCTTTTATTGAATTTTATATACTTAATGAATGAAATATGGCACATAATAAAAAGGAAATACTTGAGGTCTGACTTTCCTTATGAGACAAAGAGCATCAAATCACATACGGATGTTTTATTTGTTTTAAAGAAATTTTTTTTCTCATCTTACAGACCCTAAAGTAAAGACACTACCAAAAGAAATCTAAAATTCTCATTTTATTTGTCGTCCCAGCTTTGAAATCCATTTGGAGAACATGTTGAAGGTCTTTCCAAATTGAAAAATAAATGGACATTTCCAATAATTAATTAATATGACCTTTATTGGACTCTATTAGTGGTTTTTATCTCAGCAGGCAGGTCGGGCCATTATTTCCTTTGTATTAGGCATAGATAGATACACTTTATTGATCTCATGGTGGAGAAATTCATTAAGGCAATTCATTAGGCATGAATGATATGGAAAAAATATATGATTGCAAATTTTCTGACAAATATTGCAATTTGTTTTTTGATTTGATCTTTAAATTTCCAGCTTTGTTTCAGTGTTCTTGCAGAAATATAGTTTTTTACATGAGAACGAGGATTAGCACACAAGATGACATCAAAATGCTCTTTATTCTAACACAAGAACCAAATTTGAGATATGAACAGCTCCAGTTACCGACTGTAAGATCCAAACTGTGGCCAAACCATTGAAGCCTGAAGTTTACATTTCTTCTACTTTGTGCTTGTATTAAAAACTAAACAGTTTCTTATTCATGTCATCATGGAGCTAAACAAGCTGAATCTACCATTATTGTAGTCACTTCTGAGCCGTATTACGACATAAAATGGATTCAATTTTCATTGTAGGTTTTATTGATACGTTATCCGAGATCTGAACTTTAAGAATATTTAGAACAACTTCTCTTAGTAAAACTGTCTTTATTTACTTCATCAGGACATTTCAGAAGTTGGACTGTTTTCTGTCACCTTGGGTTTTTTTTCTCACAGCGTTATGGAAAGTTACGGGAAATTAGTCCGTGATCAGGTTTGAAAATGCAACATGACTTCACAGCTGAGGGAAACCGTCACGTGATGTTAAAATGATTGTCTCACAAGAAAGACAGCAGGAATTACAACTGAAGTAGTGGCTTTGTAAAACCATGGACGCTGCAGGTTTGAAACCTGGATCAGGCGCAATGTAACATGAAAACTAATCACGCTACTTTGAGATCTGCTAATTGCCAACGCTTTCTATTGGAATTTCAATTTAAAGACGATTAATTATTCAGCCCTACTTTGCATTGTGAAATAATCTAGCTCCAGAACTTATAGTCATCTGCTTTTCATATAATGGAGCTTTTCCCTACACAAAAGGCTCTGAAATATTGCTTATATGTTTGGTAACAGTTACAGATATTTGTGTACTGCATATACAACATGAACAGGGAAATTAACATCTGACAAGAAGGGGCTTGTCTGAAATATGAAGCAGTTTTTTACAACAGCAAAATTTGCCAATGTTTTCCAAATGAACAGTTCAATAGACAGGGTTATTCGTCTCGCTAAATCAAATAAAAACCTCCTATAATTACTGCAATTGTACCTTTCAATTATATCAAAGTGTTGAAACGACACAGTGAAAATCGGATTGATGTAAGGCTTGCTGCTTTAATAACCAGGGTTTTAACAAACAAAAACCCTACAGTGTTTTATTCCGTTTTTCCATATACGTAAATGCTTTATTTTTTTTTATTTTTTTTTTAAAGAAAAAGAAAATCTTGGACATCTGAGTGATAAGCATTTTATTAGATTGGCCTTCTCAGTAAGTTCATGAGATTTTAAGACAATATTTTAAATTCAGAGTTTTAGTGAATTTGGTCAAAAGAATTCCTGATGAATGTAGCTATACACTCAGTGGTCACTTTATTAGGTACACATTGCTAGTGCTGGGTGAGATCACCTTTTGCTTTCAGAACTGCCTTAATTCTTTATGACATAGATTCAGCAAAGTGTTGGAAACATTTTTCTGTGATTTTGGTCCATATTGACATGAAAGCATCACATAGCTGCAGATTTGTCAGCTGCACATCCACAATGAGAATCTCCTGTTCTACTGCATCCCAAAGTTGCTCTGTTGGACGGAGACTGGGGAGGTTATTGGAGTACAGTGAACTCACTGAAATCTTTAAGAAACCAGCTGGAGAGGATTTGAGTTTTGTGACATGGTGCATTATGCTGCTGGAAGTAGCCACTACAAGATGGTAAACTGTGGTCCCCCTCCAGAGCTCCGTCAGATCGAACTTCTGAACGGTTTCTCCAATTTCAATTGCATACTGTTTTCATTTTTATTTACTTATTTTTAATAAACCTTGTTAATCTTTTTCTAACTCATCCAGACTCCTTTTCCTCATTTGTTTTTCCTTCAACACACTCACCGGATATTTTCTCTTTTTCAGACCATTCTCTGTAAACCCTAGAGATGGTTGTGGTGAAAACACAAGTAGATCAGCAGTTTCTGAAATACTCAGACCAACCTGTCTGGTACCAACAACCATGTCACATTCAAAATCACTTAAATTCCTTTTTTTTCTCTTCATTCTGATGCTCGGTTTGAATTTCCTTTTGTTATTTTGACTATTTCTACATGTCTGAATACACTGAGTTACTGTCATGTGATTGGCTGATTAGATATTTATGTTAAAAAGCAGTTGAACAGGTGGACTTAATAGCATGGCAAGTTAATCTATAGGCTTTGAAGTCAAAATACAAACCCCACAAACAGTAGAAACTTGAACAAATGTCACATGGGAGAAAACTCAGTGTTTCCATGGTTTTTCTGAAATATGTTTCATATTTTTTATTTCATGGCCTTAAACTAAAAGCTTCAATAATACTGATGTCTTCATATCAAATGTACTGTTGTACAAAGGCAAGATGATGAAAATGTTCTTTATTTAGACAGATCTGTTTATATAACAAAGAAATGAGGAACGAAGGCTGTTTTGAAAATAATACTGAAATCTGTATTGAAGTGTCTCTTTCTCACTTGGTGTAATGCTTTTACAACTGTCATTTTTTTGGGGGTGTCCTCACTGTTTTCTTTGTTTTTTTGTTTTGACAGTGTCAAATAAATGGATTCATGAGCGAGGACAAGAGTTCAGGAGACCATGTGGCCTCACAGAAGTGGACTGAACTTATACACTTCCAGACACAGCCCCCTCTCTGCAGTGCCTTGTTTCTGGAAACAATGCTATACGTTCACATTGTAAAATACTTCAATGTTTTTTTCCCTGAACTTGTCTGCTTGGCTTACAAAGGGAAGCTTCATCCCTCTGGTGTGTGGGATCAAACTTGGAGAATCACATCTTTTTGTAGAGCTCCAGCTCTGTCACACTGTTTTACAAACTGTGCGCACAGATTGCAAAACAACAAGCACAGTTTAATAATCTGTGCGCAAAGGTTTTCATCGGCTTTTTTATATATTTTTTTATCCGCTGACACTTGCCAGTCTCGTAACACACTCACCTCCACTTATCACCTCCACCTCATTTTGATATGTTTAATAAAGGGGTTTAATCAAGGGGCTCACATATTTCTCAAGAATATAATTAACAACCGAAATGAATAAAACTTCCAGAACATCTTTTATTTGTTTTATTCAATAAACTTGCTTTGTCAAAAATTCAAAATTCAGTTCAAAGATACCTGCCCACCACCAAATCTGATATTTTTTTCATTCTTAGTAAAAAAAAAAAAAAAAAATCCACTGTGTTTGTCTCTCTAGTGAAACATTTTTCACATGATCAACTTTGAGCAAATCAGTAGCATTAAAAGACACACAGAAACATCCAATATAGCTGTTAAAATACAGCTAACCTACAATTCAATGTGATGAGCTTCCGAGGTAAGGTCATTTACATTTATTACAATTTCATATGCACATTATCTTTATCGTAATTTTCATATGTGTTTGTTTTCTGAGTAAGAAGCAGCAACGGTGTGAAGCAAGACATTTGGATAAAAGATGAAATAACATGACCACTTTGCTGATTTATGAATACATTTTGCATCATATTCTACATGCATTACAGATGACACCTGTACTCACTGTAACCCTGCATGTGGACATGAGTCACATTTATTTTGGTTATTTAACTTGGTTATTTGAAATAAACATCCCAAATTACTGTGAATTTTAGTACAACCTCACAAATACTGTTAATTTGTCTTTAACCTTATTATTTGCCCCCAAAACGTTGAAATTCCTCAGCAAACATGAGAGATATGTTTTTCCTAGAAATAATTTTCATTACATGTTTATTTATAGTGTTTAAATTATTACACTGTTGTATCGTTATTCCTCAAGATGGCAGTCAGAAAAGTCAATAAACAGTGTATTTTATTAAAATGTTTTCTGTCACTTGGTGTGTGTGTATGTATATATATATATATATATATATATGTGGATTTAGGATGTTATTGGTTATGTCAATGGCAAAGAGTGGTCATTGAGGTTCAAAATGACAAATATAGACATACAAAATGCAGATGCAAAGCTCTCAGAGCTTATTAGAAAATTTCCAAAAATACAGCTTGATAAAAACATTGATAAAGTACACAATGTCAGAATAACGTAAGATTTGCTGCAGAGAAAATCCTTGAACTTGATGGATTTTCCTGCTCTGGGCATACTTGCCACATTAAAGCATTCCTTATGGGCATTTGATTTACATGAACTCTGATCGCCTCACACTTGTTCACAGTGCACCTCTACACGGTGCAATTTGTGTTAGTCAATTGAGCGACTTCACCAGTTAGAGGTTTGAGCTCCGATTGGGAAACGGTGCCGTTGCTACCAGGAGAAGGACGTGCATGGGGCAAATCCTCCACAGGCTGGCAGAGATGTAAGAGACGCTGAGGGGGAAAAAGGGAAGAATAATGTGAAATTAACTCAGTTGGTTAAATAGGTTTATTAATAAATCATAAAGCATTGAGTTCATATTAGATAATTAAAAAATGTGTTTTACCTGGAAAGAAAAATGTTTTTACACCTGTATCTCTCCAGCTACATTATTCTGTTCCAAAAACATACATTATCTTAAAATATTTTTACAAAAGCAGTTTTCAGACCCCTCTGGCAACTTTAAAAAAACAACTAGCAATAAATCTAGCGACTTACTCTGGTGTTATTAGAGGCTTTTGGATACATTTTAGCACCCTAACAACTGTAGTATCCCCAACTAGGGGTTATTCAGTCTCTTTAATTGATGACAGTTGTACTCAAGGAGACTGAATGCTGTGATTGAATGTAAATGTGCTTCAACAAAGTATTCATTTAATGGAGTGAACTCTTATGAAGCCAGTTTAATGTATATTTCTTAATTTTTATGTTTGTCCCCGAACAAATGATTTCCTTTTCCAATTAAATTGTACTGTTTATAGGTCAAATTGAAGGTGATTTGAAATAATTTAATGTCACAAAAACCTGCCATTTAAACAGAGGTGTGCACACTTTTTTTATATCCACTGAATATCCTCCTTTAATGCATACAAATAGAAATAGATTCTTTGATTTCATTTCCTTTACATTGTGAACATTATTAAGCTTGACTTACAAAATATGGTACAGTCTATTAAATAAATAATATAAATAAAATAATATTTAGATCTTTTGTGATTTGGTATAAAAGGCAGTGAGTGTTTTAAATGAGTATGTGATGTTTTATAATGATTCCACAATCATATTGTGGAAGAATTTGGGATATTTGCAGATATAAAATGTATCCATTAAATCAATATAATATTATATAATAAAACTTGTGATTTACATCCCTGTTAGTTGGACTAGTTTATGCTGCCAAGTAGTACATTTTTGATGTATCAGCAAGTATTCAGTTCAATTCAAAACACTTTATTTATGCCTTTATTTTCTGTTCCGTTACTAACATATGAGGCTCAGACCCTCTGTTCATTGTGATGTTAGTCGAAATGTGTTGCTCATGGTATTTGAAATACTTTGTTGTCGACCATGAAGATCTGTGTCAAAGGAAAGACTAATCAGGCTTTCTCGACTGAAAAGTAATTTTTTCTATTAGTATACTTTTTTTGTTCTAATGGAGGATGATTTGAAAAACACTTGGGGCCAGCTATCATATATGCTAAGAATGTAAAGCCAAGCTGCAGTCAATGACCCCTTGAACAAAGAGAGAGTCACATAGTCCACCGTCCCATTATCTCTGTCCTGTCAACATACTATCAGCAAAGTTCCCACAACCTCTGAACTGTCATTAATCCCGTCCGAATGACCCGGTGAGAAACAGATATATACAATAAAATAATAAACATTCTCTTATAGACATTTACTCAATAACTATCAATCACAGCAGTTTTGTGTTGACTTTTGAAGTAAAAAAAAAAAAAACCTTGCCTATGTGAGAAGTTAAATGTTTTTTTGTTTTTTTAAATCTTTTGAATACCTCAATACTTTTAAATTAGGACATAAACAAATGCTCATGCTTACCTGTTGAAGAGTGCCTTTCCCTTGAATTACTTTGAACAACACAAAGAGTGGGATGAGGGACAGGGAGACTGTGGCAAGGAACCAACCCAAGATGTTAGCCCACAGCGGGTAAACGTAGTTGTTACTGAACTTCAGTGGAGAATATCTGATAATGGAGAAAACGAAGGTCCCCTGTGCGGAGAAGGGACAATATGGGTTGATGTTAAATGTGTGTGTGTGTGTGGGGGGGGGGGGGACAGACGAGGTACAACAAAGAAACAAAAACATATCAGAAACCTGCTGAAATTAACCTCTATAATTTTCTATCGAGTTCTTCATTGCATCTCTGAATGGCAGATGCAACCTATTGGGTAAATAAATAAAACATCACAGATTGTGGATAGTCTGCAATTGTTGTCTGCTTTTCAGAAGAACTGCACAGATTGTGTCATAAAACATAATTACCACCAACCTTTGTCTTTACAATATGAACTAAGAAAATGTTCAACCGATATACAGTTGACACAATTCTTATTGGACGCACCACATTATTGACCCACAGCTACTGATGTGATCACGAGTTCCACTAAATTCGATGAGAAAGTTGTGATTCAGATTGTGGATATTACGGATTCATTCACAAAAGATCAACATAGCAAAATAGTCCATGGCTAAATATGTCGCATATCTTTTGTACTATATGAAAGATTTTGAAAACAATAGTTGAATCTGATATTTTTGAGTGGAAAATTGTGCTTCGAAGGGAATGAAATTCATTTAGAGAGTAAATAAATCCTATTTTGTTCTAGAAATATAGTAAATCCACTATCCGTGCTACCGTATTGTTGGATGCACTTCTCTTTGTCCTATGAGCATAAACATGTACAACCCAAATGGAAACAGACGTGAAACACATTACAACAGTAAAGTATTTATTTTGCTTACAAAACAAATGAAGGGAGTGATGTAACGCCAGCAGTACTTCATAAATGTTAGTGGGCGGTAACCAATCATGTCTGTGATGTTGTCATAGAAACGGTCAGCGCCTATACAGAAAGGGAAAGATATCAGAAACATCACATTTATATTTGAGATCAGTTCAAAAACGTATAATTTAATTTTTACTTATGGAAATAGTCCAAGTTTTGTCAACCTAAATTACAAAAATGTTGTGTAATAAATGCATAATTCAATGATGTCCAGAGCTCATAAACCAACATTTTATTTACAATAGAACATAGAGAATATAAAATGTTGAATGTAAGACATTTTATAATTTCATGAAAAGTATTAACTCATTTTGAAAAAACAGTACCAACATTGTCAGGAAAATTAGGACAGGGTCATGTTCACCACCGTGTGACATCTCTTCTTTTAACAACGGCCCATAAAAAACTGGGAACGTAGGAGACCAGCTGCCTGGTCTTTAGGGGACGACGCTGTCCAATTCTTGTCTGATATAGGATTCTAACACTGTTGTACTCTGCTGATAATGATACTCAGCTGTATCCCTTGCACACAGAGATGTATCCAGATTCTCTGAATCTTTTTATGGTATTACCTACTGTAGCTGATGGAATATTTAAAGTCTTCACAATTTCACATTGAAGAACATTAATCAGAATTTTCTCCCATTAGTAAATGCAGCTTTTTTTCTTAGAGACTGCCTCTCTAAGGTGCTCTTTTTATACATGGTTATGTTACTCACCTGTTTCTAATTAACCAAATTCATTTCAGTATGCTACTCCAGCTGTTGCTTTTTAGTAACAATTACTTTTATAACCTTTTGTTGGCCCCTGTCCACATTTTCTTTTTATATGTGGTGCTATACATCATTGGATTCTGTTCTTATTTACATTTTACACAGTATTTTTTTCTGAATGGGGGTTTGTGTTTATATAAAACTTACCATAGACCCAACCAATGCTGATAGACTGGCAGAAGGAGAGGAGGAGCAGGGTAGTGCCACTGCAGACATGATGGTCTAACAGCTGGAGGAGGTATATCCCACCCTATAAGAAACAAGGACAGAAGTAACAATAAGACTAAAATCACACTTTGTCAAATAGACTCTGTTGTCTATCTCAGCCAACCAAATTAATTAATTAGCCTAAGTCTTAAACTTGGCTTTTGCAGGTCATTTCAATCAGTTGATGAAACAATATGACTGCAAACAAAATAGCACTCTAAGGCAAGGCAAGGCAAGTTTATTTGTATAGCACATTTCATGTACAGGACAATTCAAGGTGCTTTACATACAGA
>JAOXYM010000016.1:16960264-16984884 GCA_028567055.1 Leptatherina wallacei | reverse complement strand
ATGGGACTCAATCTAGTAAATAGCGTTAAGTTGTTTGAGTGTTTCATTTCCACTTTAAAACCTGAGTGTATCTGAGTAGCTGATGTGAAGAGGCCAACTGATCCACAGTTTAGTTGAAGTCACTGAAAATGCTCTGACGCTTCTAGCTTTGGACCTGAAATAAGGAAGCTATAGGAGGAGCTGAGTTGAAGGCCTCAGTGCTTTAAGTGGTACAGGTCTCTCTTGTAACTGGCAAACATGATGGGGCCATTTCATTGCTTTTGAATCAAATAAAAAGATCTCAATCTGGATCTTGAAAGCAAAAGAGTGATAGTGAAGAGTAGCCAGAACCTGAGGATGTGATCACATCATTTCCTCACAACCAACATCTGAGCACCTTCTGTATTGTTTGAACGTTGGCTGGTCTACGTGTGTTGCAGGCTAAAAATCCCCCAGTTTAATCCCCAAATACCAACACCCGGGGCAGTAAAAATGAGTGAAAAGCCTATAAAAGCATATACACTTAGTGTCTTATAGATCTTTGCTAAATTAATCCCCAACAGGGAGCTATTCAACAAGTGTTACCTAACTCTTGACAGACTTTGCAGATCGCCAAGTAGGCATATTGACCAGCCACAAGGTATGCAATGAAACGTCTTAACTGGACGGAGAAAATAGTAGCAGTGATTACCAGTCTGATACAAATGTGATGCAGTGTGAAATTTGATCACATGAAATGTTAACTCAAACTGGAGGCAAATTTTGAGAGGAGTCATTTTAGACTGTTCTTTGCCCTCTAAATAGTTACCATTACATTAGCTCCCCCTCTCAGAATTCCACCCTGTTCCTCCAAACTAAGAGCTCGGCCTTGTGTTTACTGCAGCTAATACACTGACTACTAAAAAGTCCTTCACACACCCCCACTTATAAAAAACCCTTCAACTAAAATGCACCTAATAAGCAAGGATCTTGGAGGTTCTTTGTGGCTTTTGTTTTAATGTTCTTCTCTTGAAAAGTGTATCATTTGAGACTTTATCAGACTTCATCTCAATCATTTTATGGAGCCGCCAAGTATTTTATGTTAACCAGACAAGCCTGACATCTGTTGTGAAGAAGTCCGTTTGAGATGAAATGCTGTTAGTAAGAGTTTCTTTGATGGTTTTATAGGATGCACATGTGATGGCCTTTTTGCTCCGAGACTCTGTGTAATGAAAAATTCATAGAAACTTATATTGTTATGGCAATACAGAATTTAATCTAGAAAATTAAGTTATGCAATTTGTGTCTGCTTATACTTTTTTCCATCTGTGCATCCATTCACATTCTCATTATCTTATTTATTGTAATTAATCAAACAAATTAACTGTTAGGCTCTCTCTTCGGGTTCTGTATCAGGATGTCAGACTATTTGGATTTAAGAGTTAGCATGTGGGTTCCTGTATGTTTGTACAAACTCAAACGTCCCAGAAAATGCTGGAAAAATTGCTATGAAATTTGGTCTTCAGGGGATGAATCCCAATGACTTTAGCTGTGGTATCACCGTGAAGGCTGACATTTGTGGTTTTAAGGGACTTGTGCCAACAGCTAGCAAACAGGTTACTATGCTTAAGATGTATACGCTGTATAAAATTAGCACAAAAAGCTTTTCTATGCTGAAATGTTTATTTGTTTAGCCACACACAGAGTACACCGCATTGTATAGCTGATCTTTTGAAATGTGGAACATACTTTGCATATGAGGCCAGGGGTGTTCATCCTCCTTAGATTTAAAATTGAAGACAGAAGCTTTTACCATTTTTCATACGTCCTTATTGGCTAGGCGGGAAGAGTTTGAACCTCTGGTTTGTGTATGTGGTCATGTGACTACATGGTTACACCTGATCGGTGAAACAGAATCATGTGATGTTTGTTACTATATCTGATTGGTGAAAAAGTTGCGTTTTGCCCAATGTAGCAGAGTAAGCAAAACGTTTCTTTGTCACAAATTTAGTCAAGAAAAAGTAAATGGTTTGGTGCAGAATAACAACTCTAGGAATTATTTTTTTTCCCCAAAATGTTACTCAAGTAGATGTAAGGGCTGGGACGATATGCTTTTCATCCCGAGTTGTTTCTTTCACGATTTTTGGGTGCTAATTCGATTTAGATTGCGATTCTTTGATATTGCCAATTTTCTTTTATTTTTAGTTTGCTTTTTTACATCAGACCATGTGAAAAAAAATGCACATCTCATGTGAGGCAGGTTTTAAGACTGATGCAGCAACGATATATTAGAACCATCTGAAGATGAAGCATTTAAATTGGGAAAAAAGTTCCTCTTGGCAAAGCAAATTTGCTCGGCACAACAAAACAGCCAGACCATCATTCTGCTGATATAATGCTGGACGAGATAAGAAAAATGAAAAAAGAAAAAAAAAAAGAATTGTTTTTGTTTTTTTAAAGAATCTTTTTAACAAAAACATTGATTTTAAAAATTGTGAAACAAAAGATTGCGATATTTATGTGAATCGATTTTTTTTCTCCCACCCCTAGTAGATGTAATGTAATAAATCATTACTACCCACATTTAGCATTTTGAGCTCTTAATTCTCTTTTTTCTGAAATTATTTTCATCTCATCCTACTGAGATAAACATCAATGTCAGTCGACAAACCTTTGCTGCCTGTGTGTAAATATGTTTTTTGTGTCTCCCCCACCCCAAGCCCTTGTGTCTAATAGGAGAATGAGGAGAAGGAGGAACTGGAAACCTTGGGAGCGCCTTGGAAAGTTTCTGTGAGGTCTCAATGAAAGCATCAGAGGAGCTTATCTAGTGTTTGACTCAATGGCTAAGAAAGGGCGTACGAAGGGCGAGAAGCCCGAAGCCCTCATCTCTGCCTTACAGGCAGCAAATGAAGATCTCAGGTCCAAGCTGACTGACATTCAGATAGAGCTGCACCAAGAAAAATGCAAGGTACCATCCAACATCCAGAAAGTATTATTAGCTGATGAATTTAAAAAGTAAAAATGAACTAATTCTTTTCTCCTTTCCTGTTGATGCTCTGAAAGGTGAGCAAGCTGGAGCGTGACAAGGTTCAGGAGGTGAAGCGAGTGCGGGAGCAGGAGCAGCATCGCCACACTGCCATGTTAACAGAGCAGCGGGCCAAGTGGCACGAGGACAAGCAAAAGGAGCTGCAAGCTCTCAGGGAAAACCTGACACGGCAGCATGAGCAGGAGCTGGCCCGCCACGCCAAGATCAAGGACCAGGAAAACCAGAGGCTCAAAGCTGCGCTGAATGCCATGCGAGATGGCAGCGGAGAAAAGGTGAGCTATCAGAGATGAATCTGTCTCATCCTGAACTCTTTATCACTGCAGCTCTACACTAAATGAATCCAGTGTTCAATTACTGTAGTTCCTCCTGAGATTTTGGCTTTCTCAGTAGGTGTGCTATCCTCTAACCTCCTACATCAACATCCCTGCCCTTTTTCCCACCCGTTGCTTTATCAGGTGCGAACAGCACTGACCCTGGAAGCCAAGGAGGACGCACGCCGCTTCTTCGACCAGGAAAGAGTTAAGCTCCTGCAGGAAATTGCAGAACTGAAATCTACTAAGAAGCAGACTGACGAGGCTCTCAGCAACATGATCCAGGCAGACAAAATGAAGGCTGGAGATCTGCGGGTTGAACACCAGCAGCATCAGGAGCAAATCTCCAAGATCAAGTGGGACTGTGAAAGGGACATCCGCAGACTGGTATGCACACGCAGCAGCCGTATAAGCAGTGTCTTATGCTCTAAATGATCTGACATGGAGTGTGTTTTTGTGTTGGTGAGAGATTTGAGTCCAGAAATGAGCGATGACTCATCAGAAAAGAATAATCTATAGTTCATTTCTTGTGGTCTTAGCACCGTTTTAAGTGCAATATTGAAGAGGGGAAGATAAGATGAAGCAGTGGCAGCTTTTGCATTGAACTCTGGATGAACTGTATTGATTGATGCGTTGACTGATGTTGGTTCAGCCCTGCAGGACCTTTATTAGCTGTAAATCTACAATTTCCTGACGAAGCATTTTAATGTGCTGCAGTTTCTAACATTGAGTATGGCCCTCCATCCTGAATTAGACTTCCCAGAACAGTCTTGTCCTTGCGTTGGGTACACCAGTACGATGTTACAAATATTTGGTCTTAAAGCATTTAACGACTGGTTATTGTAACTCAGACACCAGCCATGTACGCTACAATAATTTGCCCTTTCTGGAAGTCAGAAATATCTCCTATTTTGACATCTTTGTTATTGCAGGATGTATTGTTCAATATTAGACTTATTTACAAAATTTTTGTAAACATTGGCATAAATATCGACTTTGAAATATCTCCCTTTTCCTTTTTCTCCCTAATACATTTCTGTTCCCTTTTTTTTGTTTTGTTTTCCTTCTTTTTCTTCTGTGTAGACTGGTGCATTGTCCAGTGAAGCATTTGTTTCCAGGAAGGATGCCCGCTCTTGTTAAATACATTTCTTAAAGTTTAAATCCCCATCTGCTGTAAGAGTTAGGAACATGGATGCTATTTCAAATGAGAGAAACAAGGGTTTATTCACTTATAGTAATGGGATTACAAGCATGTTGGACATTTTGAAAATGAAAGACGGATAGAATCAATCAAAAAATTTGAGACAATGGCTTCAAGGAAATATTTTTTTAGGTTTAAATGAACAAATTCGGTTGGCTTTGCAGTACTACTAAATTATTATTAAAAAGTAGAGAAGTGGTGCAAAGAGCCCAAGCAGGTGGAAACCTGAGGATACAACAATCTTCTTAAATTCAATGCTTCCTACATCATTTTTCAGTAATCTCACTTATCTTTTAGTCCATCATCTAGTTTAAAGATAACATTTTAATGAGTTACGTTGTTCAGTATTAAGAAGGCAGAGAATCCCGATATGATAAATTCAGCACTTATATAATGAGTACGAGTCCTATGAAGAATTTCTCCATCATGGCAACATTCTCTTCTTTTCTTCATGAAAGGTGGATGAAATCAAATCTAAAGACCGCACCATTTTTGCTCTGGAGAAGGAACTGGAGTCAGCAACGGGCTTCTTACAGAAGCTGCAGCTCCAGAAAGATGCTTTGGATGAACAACTGTTCCTTGTCAAAGAGGCTGAGTGTGGCCTGGGAAGCCCCAAACGAGAAATTCCAGGCAGAGCTGGAGATGGCGCAGAGCACTGTGGAAGCCCTGTGAGTAAAAGGGAAAAGCTTGGGAAAATGTATCCATTTCAAGTGCTGATATTATTTAGGGGTAAACACTGGGCCTTTTCTTCTATTCACACTTGTTACACTTCATGTTTTATTTTGCTGAAGCTCCTCAAAATTCACTGCAATCATCACATTAGATTACACGATTTGAAGCTCACATATCTTGTGTGGGCCTTGGCATGACTGTTCAAACTCCTGTGATCAACTCAAAGCACAACATTACCAAAAGAAAATCATATTCATCATCACACGTTTGCATACTGTTCACCATGACAACTCATGTAAGTTATATTATATATCTATGAGGTGTAAGGATATATATGGTGTTGTGACTCACAGATAGTCACAACACTAGACTCAATAATATGAGATTTCCATATTGTTGCTGACGTCAGCTTCTTTTAATGACCTAATTCCTAATATTTGAACTCTAATGTTTATTCAAGATGGTAGCTCAGTTTTAACTATTAGAATAAATAAGTAATTTAATTTAATGATAAATCTTTTTTTTTCTTTTATTATCTTTTTAAAAAAAAAACATTTTCAGGACATGAGGAGAAATCAGAGGCGCATCGCTGAACTTAACTCAACCATCCGCAAGCTGGAGGACCGCAATTCGCTTTTGGCTGATGAGAGAAATGAGCTGGTATGACCAAATCAGTCTGTGAAAAACTCATTTTTATCCCCTATTTTAAGGCACTACTTGATATGTGCATTTTTCCCCACCAGCTGAAGCGAGTTCGAGAGTCAGAAAAGCAGTGCAAACCCCTGCTGGACAAAAACAAGCTGCTGACTAAGAGAAATGACGATTTGACTCATACTATCCAGAAACAGGAAGAGAAACTGAAGACTCTAACAAAGGAGAACCTTGAAATGGTCAGCACAGAGTCATAGTAGCATCACACAGGCTGATGTGCAGTTGGACATTGTGATCTCTGAAGACAACTCTCTCTTTTTATATTTTGTGTCTGCAGAAGGAGAGGATAAGCTCGCATCCTCCTCTGAAGAAGCTGAAGTCCCTGAATGACCTGGACCAGGCTCATGATGACCAGGAGATAGCTTTCCTCAAACTTCAAGTCCTAGAGCAGCAAAGCATAATCGATGAACTAACAAGAGTATGTTTGTTCATATATTTCTTGGCATTAAAGTTAGATTTACACCTGTGTTTTTTCTAATGAGCAGCTGTGACTAATAAATAAATCCTTTTCATCATGATTTGTAACCTTGGTTCTGAATGAGCTTCTGGTCCAAATACGTAAATCCAATTCTTATTCGGTTGCATTGTTGATTTGACTAATATGGGGAAACCGCAAAATATTTTATTAATGTATACTTCTACCAGTAGCAAAGCCACCTGGTGAAGAAGTGAAATTAGGTCAGGTTATATTTGGAAAGTTGGGATGATTGTGTAATAGAATTTAAATAACATCAGCTCGCTTGGAAACAGTTAATCTGTAATGGTTTTTTCCCTAAATCTGATTTTATTGCTAGTTACTATGGTTACCAAACAGTTAAGATAGGATCTGCAAGTTGGAAATTTTATGTAATTCATGCCCTGAGCTCTGATTTCAAGGACAACCTGGAGGATAAATGGTCACCATTCTTCCTGCATCACCCAAGTCAACTTGAAATCTGGAAGCTTGTTCACATTTTCTACTGGTTGACCTGTACTAACTAGTGGAACATAAGCTGTGGGTTGTCCTAATAACCATAATAAGGCAGAAAGAAAGCCCATTAGGGTCGATAAGCCTACTAGGCTTTCATTAGGTCAGTAGAAAAAGTTTGAAAGAACACATTTAACACAGTGAGGAAGAGGTACAACAATGCCGTCTCTCTACATGTCTGTCTGAAATATCGTAGAGCAAGCAACAGAAAAACTGGTTCACTTTAAGGGCAGAAAACCCAAACACAAGTTCAACAATCCAGGACCTTCACATGCAACGGTGCAATGCGGTAGAGCCACTTCCGAACTCTGATTAATCTCTGACAGATCTCTGATAAAAGTGATGTCAACATTCCAGACAGATGGCTTGAGAAAATGAATGAAGAAGCTGTCTTTGTTTAACTGGAAAAAGCATCTCCTGGCCAGGGCAGTTGCTGTTTTGCATCATATATCAACCACATCAAAGCAGCGCTGACATCGGTTGGCCCCCAGGCAGTTTCACCACAGTTCATTTCTTGGTTCATGTGACCCTAATGATTGACAAGATGTCAATATAGATAAATAACCCAAATATGAGCTCAGTGACACGTATGACCAAGACCTTTAAAAAAATAGCTTCCAGTCAGACAAGAACCTAAAAGAAGCTTTCTGTTTAAGCTCTCATCTTTAACATTATTTTGCTGATATGATGGAGTCCTAGCCAGACTAATGAAACTATAGTCTCAGATAGAATAACCACAATAACACACACACTGACCTTTGCTCTTTGAAGTCAAGGATCAGTTCCTCTAATGCACCTTATTATAAGTTCAACCATTGAAACATTTACGGTGCTGGTCTGGTGAGTGATGTTATTACACTGTTGTGTGATCTTTAGTTCTTTTATTTGTTTCATTTTCCAGGATCGGGAAAAACTGCTCAGAAAGAAAAGGCATAAAAGAAGTTCGAGGCCAATAAAGGTAGGATTGAGTGGGGGAGACTGTGTTTTCGACTTATTTCAGTATTGTCATTCTTCTTCTTTTTTTTATGGAGTTCAGCAAATCAGTGGGTAGAACCAAAACTTCTGGAAAGTCTACCCGTAAATAAAAAAAAATAACATTTCTGAATTGTGTTTTGCTGAATACAAGATCATAAAAGGTAAAACGAAAAAGCTCTGACATATTGCCAACAAGGTAGGGTTGCATGATTTTAGAAAAAACACAGACTAGGCCATATTATTCTTGAATGCTGTATTGACGATGTGACTAAAGAAAGTAAATATATGGTGCTAATGGCAGGTATGTTGACAAGGGCTGCATTCCACTGCTGCACCTGTGCATGCTGTTTAGTTGTAAAACATGCAGAAAACCTGAATTTCTTGTAATACATCGTTCATGACAGCATGTCTTTGCAGTATTGATACCATATATGCTGATACAAGGATAACAATGAATTATCAATATATCCTGTAGCCCTGAGAAAAGGCTTACTGATCACTGTTCAACACTTTTTTGTTAAAAATTGATTTTGAAATAGTTTTCCTGAATTTTTCTTCAGAGGCACATTGTAGTCGACACCTTCTTTGGATATGATGAAGAATCCATGGACTCTGAGACATCCTCAGTGGCTTCCTTCCGCATGGACCGAACCCCTGCCACTCCTGACGAGGACCTGGATGAGGTGAGAGCTGACATTTGACGATTCGAAAAGACAGTTTAGACATATTTGACTGATATCTCTCAAACTATTCAAACTGTTGATCTTTTCTTTCACTCTCCAGTTATCTATCGAATAATGACCCCAGACGGTCGATACACATCCAGTGGAATCGTTAACTTTAGTCTTTAATCTGCGTGTGTTAAACTAGGGTCTCGCCAACGAGGAGTCCGAGTTACGTTTCCGTCAGCTGACCAGGGAATACCAGGCCTTACAGCGAGCCTATGCTCTACTGCAAGAGCAGAAAGGAGGCATACTGGATGCCGAGATGGAAAATAAGGTACTGTACATACAAGATTTTAGACTGAGAAATAAACATCCTGAATCCACTTCTGCGTTTCCTTCTATTAATTGTGTTTGAAGCAGGTACATGGAGGTCATTTCATCGTTATGTCTAATAGTTGCCATAAGACTGTACAAATTGAGTTACACATAATTTGATTATCTCCAGCCAGGGGCATTTAACATGACACTTAACCTTTTTTTTTTAAACAGCTGTGTCATTTATTCTGCTATATATTAGACCATGTTAATGTTTAGGATGTATCTTGTCTCGTTTTAAAAGGGGAGAAATTTCATTACTCTGATTGGTTAAACATGGAGGTTTTCAGGCCAAGGCGAGGACATTAATTGTCATCAAATTTCTGTACGTTTAGACTTTATAATCACTGTCTTTCCATTGATTGCTGACTGCCTTGTGATCAGCTGTCATGCATCACAGACCACTTCCCTGAGGGGAGCGACTGGTAACGCAGACCTAAATATCTCTGACTCCACCTGCCCATGAAAAGGCCCATTCACATTGAACCGCTTGGATTTTTTTTTAGATTTCTTGTCCATTTGCAAGCTGGTTACACAAAATGAAAAAGAGAGAAATACAGAACCAGCACTAATTGATTTCAGGTTTAACTTAGGAACCATGACCCACATCAGTTGGCCCTTTAACTCTTTTGGGAAACAGTGATATAACAGTTTGAATAATCTGTGTTTTCTTGGTCTTTAAGGCTCACGAACAGCTGCAAGCTGATGTTCTCAGGTATAAGGCCAAAATAGAGGACTTGGAGAAGGAACTCACAATGAAGGGGCAGGTAAGACATGGATGCTTTCTACACGGCTAAATTCTTGCAAAATTGGTGCAATTACAAGATAATCTATTTTGCCAGGCTTTGAGTTTTGTGTTTGGGGTCAAACTGCATTGGGTTGGCATAGATCTCATCCTACACTGGCAGAAACAGTTGGGCTTTAGGAGTTCACCATGATGGTCAAACATAGCCACTTCTAAAGAGAGTCATACACATGCAAGTTTTATTTTATGAAAATAATTAACAGTTTGAATAACAGTATAGAAACAACACAATTTTGTTTGTTGTTTGATTTGGTAACTGTTCTATTGTAAGGTGGAGGTAAACAAATGGGGCCTGCCATTCTCTAGTTTCCATGGACAGCTTCCTAGTTGGGTCTGAGCAATCTGGGAAGCCATCAACTATCATCTGATGATCCTCTTTTACTTAGCCAGTTTCTTACAGTAACCGATATTCAAGCTAAAACCTGAAATGATTGTCAGACGAGAAGTTTCAGACCTCAATACGACTAACTGTGCGCTACCAAAACCAACTCAAATCAGACATAGAATACATCTTATTTTGGGCAGTTTATTTACCGGAAAAAAAATGCCACATTATTTGATAGGAAATGCTAGTTTCCCTCAAAGTAACAGATTATTAAGTTAATAATTTATTTACTGCACATTTATGGAGAGTTACACAATCCTCACCAGTGCTCTCACAGGGAGTTGTTTGGTTTCTCTGTCTTGAGATCAGCTTGAATTGAATTGAATCCTTTAACCATATCAATGTGTTCGATTTGTAACTGTCTTCTCACGAGAATAACAAGGTATTTTGGGAATTCGTCTTTTAAGTGTTGTGTAATACCAGTTAAGGTTTCAAATGACATTATGAGCTCATTTAAATAGCTCTGATTAAATCCATCTGCTGTCTTTCAGGACTCAAAGTGGGTTGAGGAGAAGCAGCTTTTCTTACGAAGGAATCAGGAGTTGTTAGAAAAGGTTGGACTTTTGTTTTGGATGTTTTCTGGAAGTAAAACAAATACCTTTAATTTCCCCAAGATGTTAATGTTGAGATGGTGTAATTAATTTCTATCAAAACATATTCTTACTAAAATAAAAGTTGGAAGCCTTTTCAATATGTAGAATAAAATAAAATGCCATTATCATCATTATGTGTAATGTACTACGGGATTAAAAAAAGGCAACTGTTTTTGTCGTCTCATTAATTCTCATTCTTTACATTGTGCAGATGGAAAAGATGGAGTCAGACTGCAGTCGGCTGCAGCAAGAACTGCAAGACTCCAAAGATCAAAATGAACTGTTAGAGTTCAGGATCCTGGAGCTGGAGGTGAGTCGTGAGAGTTTCCTTCAAAAATCATGGTTTTGCTAGCATGAAAAAAGGTTTCTTGGAGTTTAGTCTTTGGCCTCAAACTTTTGTGCCAAATAAACAAATTTATGAATGCAGCACTGAGAGTTTAACTCATTTTAAGGCCGCCTCATGAAGGCAGGAGAAATCTAACAAGGTTCCTATCATGTTCCAAAACCTATTTCCATCTTTCCAAAAGTCCGGTAGAAACAAGGTCGTGTCTAGACTGAATGAGATTTGCCCCAGCAAATCAGCCACGCTAGATTAGAAAAAAGTGCAGGTTTGTTTGACCTCTTTGCCAGCTGGAATGATCTAATAACTTGATTTCTTGGAACTCAGAGCTTTGTAGATCATGGACTTTTGTAAACACCAGCCTTTAGATGATTAGAAGTTGAAGATAAAATGCAGAAAAATGAAAGAAAAAACAACTACTTTTTATACTTCATTTAACTTATGATCATGTTTACAAAGAATGAGAGGGTTGAAATGGAAGCTTATTCTCACCAATTCTCACAATCCTTGTAAGACTTCATGTAGAACATCCTTTTACATGCCATCTGCATGATAAGTTTTCTGCATTGTTGTAATTGCATGAGAATTTTGTCACTCCTTTAATGAAGACAAGCAGCTTTATTCTCTCTGTCAACCGAATAACTGACTGTCACTGGTCAATCTGGGCTGCAGTTCAAAACCTGACAGCAGCTTGTGAGGGCTCCAAACGCCATCTAGTGAGCTCCGAGGTGTAGATTTTTCATTAAGACAGCATTCATAGCACCTATCACAGCAGCATGATGGTTTAACCTGGAGGGATCTTTAGTCTGGAGCAAATTTACTGAAAAAGTAGGCTCTGTCATGGCCAAAAAATATAACAGATACAACTGGCACCAACGTAAACATTAATGAAAAACTTTAGAAATAGGATGGTTATGAAGAACAACAATTTTTTGTCTTGCAACTATCACAGTCAGTGATGTAATCATGAGCTCTGATATTACTGACAGTGATTTAAAAAGGATGGTAACACAAGGATGGTAAGCTCTGTAGAAATAGCTTCTGATGTCACTTTTCTTAAAACCAGTAGAAATGATCTAACAGTTCATTACTAACATAGTTAGGCAGGACCAGGGGTGAAAGTGAGCCGGTACGGTCCGGTACTGCGTACCGCTAGGAGATTCAACGGCGGTACACAGTACCAGGAAGACGGGAGTGCAACTGCCTGCTATTTTGGGTCAGAAAATGATTCCACTAGCAATATGGAGTCTTGAAAACTACTTTGTCTGTTTAAAAATTCATTTTAACCTTAATATGATACAGTCAATGATTTTAACTCAATCAGAATGGTTTCTGAATTGTCAGTCTTTTAGTCCATGCTGGACGGAGCCTTGGCCCGGCATCTCTCCCCCCTATGGGCAGGACTCATAATCAGAGTTGAATTTGTAAATAACAAAATGTGCCTTTTGTTGTTGTAGGAGCGTGAGAGGAAATCCCCTCCGTTCAACCATTTCAGGATGCATCCGTTCTCTGAGGGGATCAGCGCACTTCAGATCTACTGTATGAAGGAAGGGGTCAAGGTGACAATAAACGCTCTAAATCCTTAATTGTCATGAAGTTTATTTCCAATAACGAAATGAGACTATAAAACTGATGAATTAAAAACGAGGCTTTCATTCTGTTTTGTTCACAGGATGTGTGCATACCAGATCTCATTAAACTACTTGACATCCTTGGTGACAATGGGGTAATTGACATATAACTCACCTTGTTAGCATACATTATGATGATATAACAGACACATTATTGAGGTGATGTTTCCCTTTTGTACAGAACCTGAGGAATGAGGAACAGGTGGCAATTATTCAGGCCAGCACTGTTTTGTCACTAGCAGAAAAGGTAAGAGAGGAAATTACATCCTGATCCTGATAACTGACACTTTTTTGCTGCACCGACTTGAGTTTTACTGCTTGTCGCCCTCTAGTGGATCCAACAAATTGAAGGGACCGAGGCAGCTCTGCACCAGAAGATGGTGGATCTGGAGATAGAGATGGTGGGTCCTAACAGTACTGTACAGCAAAATACTTTTTTAGATGAGATTTATATATATAAATGATATGATGAATAATATATTTTTTTAATCTGGTCAAATCTAATGATTTTACCAAAATAATTACAATGATTAAATCTTGGATGTGTTTTTTAATTTGCAGTAATGATATTTAAAAGTAGGTTAACTTTTGGGTTAGAAGTAACAAACTAAAAGTGTCTCCTCTGCCAATTTACAAAGAAATATGAGGTTGAGGGGAATTATGTCCTGGGCCTAACTCAGCTACTCGGCTGTTGCCCGGATGTGCATTGGTTTTGGGAAACTAATGAATAGCTTCTCAAACCTGGTGACCTACTGGATTAGATACTCCCACAGTTGTCTATTAAAAGGAAATGCTTGCATTAGCTAATGATTAACATGTCTAAGTTGATGCCCCCTTGCATTTACACCACCTCTGTTGGCCGTTTGCATGGTAACCTTTGCTGGCAACCATTATACCAAATCTGACATCCAGTGCTCAGTGGTCTTTTACTGTGCACTTGCAACTAAATAAATATTTTGTTTGGTGGGAAAAAAAGAAAAATATTGATAGAGGATATTGTTCCATTATGATATCAAGTTTCCCCATCATACATAGGCTGAGGCAGTACATTATCTCATATCTAGGTTTTCTTGGGAAACCAATGCCAGGGTCCTATCACTAAATTTTAAAGACAGTGATCCTTACAGAGTTCTTCTACTCACATGTCATCTCTTCACCAGGTTTATTGAAATTTGGCTATGTCGTTTTCATGTTATCCCTGTTTATGGACTAAAGAGAAAGACTTTTTTGGATATACATGTAGTTCTGAATTCAAGTCGTACAACTACTGCAGAATTTATGTCTAAATGATGTAAATGACTGTCATGGATCAGATAATCTAACAAAAGTCACATTTTCTATGATTTCCCCTAAATCACTGTCACCAACCGGCTCACTGTGTGCAGGAGATGTTCTGCAAACAGAAAGGATATCTAGAAGAAGAGCTGGACTACAGAAAACAGGCCCTGGACCAGGCCTACATGGTAAGTGTGTGTTTGTGCCTCATTGCATTGTGATATTGTCATATTAGAAGAGTGATTTTCACACCTCACTGATTGTTAGAATTGTGAACAAATTGAGTAAAGAGCTCTGGTTAAGGTGCGTTTAAGACTGTAGGTAAATCCTCCCAAACTTAAACATGTGTTATTGTTTGTTCATGTGACGGGTAAACTCATAACAAACCCCCTCCTTCTCTTTTGTCAACAGCAAATCCAAGAGTTGGAAGCAACATTATACAACGCTCTGCAGCAGGACAAGGTTTCTTTCTTTAATTAATCTGTATTATATCAGCCTCACGGTTATGAGAACTAATTTGCATGCATCCTTGTGATCTTGCATCAAGCAAAATTCTGGAAAATCTAAGCTATTTGAGTCTAAATGGATAGTTTGCAAATGAATGCAATAACTGTTTTGGTTTTTGAGTGAAATCAATTATAAAAAACAAAAAGTAAAACAACTTCTAGGAGACCAAGTTCCTGTGAGGCTTCCAGTGACCCCCCCGTGGGGATCTTGTGATTTCATGAATCTTATTTTGATTCATGGGAACTTGTGTAAGAACAGTATAACTAAACATATAACCAAGTCTTTTGATCCAGCATGGTCCAGTTCATAAATGTGTCTCCCCCCCCACCACCAGGTGATAAAGTACGGTGAGCCTCTGAATGAACTCCAGAAGGACGAGTTGCGGACGGCGGTGGAGAAGCTGAGGAGGCAGATGCTGAGGAAGAGTCGAGAGTACGACTGCCAGATCCTCCAGGAGAGGATGGAGCTGCTGCACCAGGCACACCAGGTCGGTTTACGTCTGTGCCAGTGATGGTGGGATTAAACTGCAAAACCTGGGAGGGAGATTTTGTTGTGAGGGTCAAGCTGCGCTGTTGTTGTGCTGAGTCTGTGATTTTTTTCTCTAAATAATCGCAGAGAATCCGCGATCTTGAAGACAAGACAGAAATCCAGAGGAGGCAGATTAAAGACCTGGAGGAAAAGGTAGGATGTGTTAGATGTCTGAATGAATGAATGAAAAAGCAACAAATGTATTCAGCAACTTGAACATAAAACTCATCATGTTTACCATCAATTTGGTCAGTTATATATAATCTAAGGGGAATTTTTGCTGTACAGCCCTGACATCAACTTTATAATTTTCTGTTTCTTGGAAATAAGACATTTAGAAAACACATTTCACAGAATCTACATACATGATTCCCAGAAGTATGCTTTCTGAAAGCCTCTGGTGTTACTAACATATTTCAAGTGTTCCTCTAATTCTCTCACATTCTTTGTCCCTTTCTTCATCTTTCTTTCCACAGTTTCTGTTTCTATTCTTGTTCTTTTCTCTTGCCTTTATCCTTTGGCCTTGAAGTCTTTGGCGTGTCCTGTAGCAGAGGTGAGTCCTGTGAGCTCTGAGTCCAAAACCATCACCATCTCTTTTCTGGACCTGGGTCAAATATTTCCAGATGTATTTCTACTGCAAGACTCTGTCTTCTTCAAAGTCAGATTCTTGCTGTAGAATAACACAAGAAAAACTGTTATTTGATCCTGGTTGATACACTTTCCCACCTCACCTCAGCTTCATATTTTTCATTTCGTTTTCATTCTCAGCTTCTGTCCAGTCTTTGAATTCTCTGTGAAAGATCACCTTTATATTCCTTAATTGCATATAATCATCATCATCATTTCTCGGTTTCTTGTTTGTTGTCACCTAGGCGGTTATAATCATTCATATTTAGCATCATTACTCTGTTCGGGACCTCTTTGCCTTTTCCATGTGTAGACATGAAAAGCTCAAGGCAGGGCAGGATCAGTTTAATTTTGGAATGTTAACTGACAGGTAATAAAGTCAGACGCAGTATGGGGAAGAGGTGGGTGGCAAAGTGATGAGCTAGTAAAGATGATTGGCAGATGAAACGGTTTTAAATGCTCTCAACTTCTAGGAAAATACCAAGCATGTAAAGAAATCTAACGTTTTATGTGTCAAGACATAATTAAAAAGATCTTCTAGTTCTGAGAAGATCTAAAGGTTTTGTAGATTGAACCTCAGATGACACATAACACATGACATATTATGTTGTCGTTACCTAGTTTAAGAAAAAAAAGTCACAATGCTGAAGCTCTTTATGGAAAAAACAAGTAGTCTCCAAAAGTCAACAGCTTGTAGAGCCACCTTCAGGAGCAATAACTTTATCTATTTTTTTCTGTCTGATGTTATCGACCTCTGTAGTAGTTGAAGAGGAATTTTGACCTATTTATTTTATGCACAGCTCTCAATCAGATTGAGGCCTTGAGTTTGACTGAATCTTTGGAATATCTTCCTTTTTTTTTTTTAGTGGGATCATTATTCTTGTTGCATGATGTAATTTCAGCCAAGCTATCAGACACAAGTCCCCACATACGACTCTAGAATATTTTGGTATACAGAGGAGTTTACGGTCCAGTCAATGACTGCAATGTGTCTGTAAAAAAAAACAAGCTCAAATCCTCATCGCTTCACTGTGATATTTAAAGGTTGATATGAGGTTTTTGTGCTGATATGCTGTGTTTGGTTTTCACCAAACAGGGGACTTTTCATTATAACCAAACATTTCTACTTTGGTCTTATCTATCCAAAGGAGATTGTTCGAGAAGTCTTATGATTTGCTTAAATGTAACTTTGCAAACCTAACTGAGTTTCTCCTAAAACCAAACAATCCATGAACTTTACCATTTAACATGCCCACTGAGGCCTGTGGAGTTCTTGAGTTTTTCACACTTTCCCAGACCATTGCACCGTCAGCCCTGGTGAGCGTGAATGGAACACCCACTCTGCTGAAAAATTAGGATCTTTCTTTCAAATTTGCTTTCCACGGGTGACTAATGAACACTAACTTGTTTGATAAAGACCTTATATGGGCAGTGATTATTGCTGATGTCTTTCCTCCTGGGCAGTGTGTAAACACACACCTGAATGCTCCAAACCAGCAAAGTGCCAAAACATCTGCTTTAGAAATGCTTAGATTAATGATGATCATCTAATCAGGTGCTTATTTTTGTGAAGTAAATAATGACAGTGAGATTTTTCATGTTACTTAATTTTAAGACTTTAGAAGGACTGTATTATGTTTTATTATTTTGCTCAGCCAAAGATGGGTGACGAATAAATGAACTAAAATGAAAGGACTTTGATTCTTCTAACACATTTCTCTCCAGGATGATTGATAAGAGACTGTTCTGGCAGGAAAACCTTACCGAGATGCTTTCTGTTGCTTTTTACTGTAATTTAGCACCTGTCTGTTGGATAGTGGGATTCCAACTAAAAATAGCTGATAATGGATGAAGCACTGAGAGTGAATCAGCCGAATATATTTTCAGGAATTGAAGCAAAGGCGGCTCAGAAAGTGGTCATAATTCTCAGTGGCACATGAGGATCTATTCTGAGTCTCACCCATTTAAAAAAATAAAGTCGATTAAATGGAAGAAGGTCTATTAAAAAAGAACGAGTTAGATCATGTTTATGCCTCAATATTTTTTAAATGTGTTGTATGTTCAATTTTATTTGTCAAGAAGTAGTTTTCTTTATTCTAAGTCCTCATAATTCTCGCTTCTCTCTTCTTTTCAGGTCGTGTGTCAGCTTGAAGATCCTGTTTGTGATTGCTGTGTTGTTTATTTTCTGGACAAGCTGGAGAACGTGTGTGTCACAGTGCCTGCTAATATAACATCAGTGACTGCCGTCGCTGTTGGTGGATTGTACTGTTGTGTTGGCCTGTTCACAAATTAGATGTCACTTCTTATGTTTACCTTTTGAAATTGGTTTGTATTCTATAGATGCTGCCCAGGATATTTTTTAGAGCGGTGGTGGACATGAAATGTCTGTCCAAACAGATGAGAAAAAACGGTAACACACTGAGAGAGAGGCACACGGTTAGAAAGACACACACATATAGCATAACGAACAGTTTAGGAACAAGCATGCACAGATGGACGCATGCAAATGCAAACACACATGCTTGGACAAATCCAAACCAAAGCCTGGGAAATGTTCTCTCTGCCATGCAGGGTTATAATATGCCATCCACCATCATTCAGCCATAGCGGAAACATAAACAAACAGGAAACTCATAAACAAGGAGGAAAACAAACCGCCAGACCACAGCCTCTCCTCTTTCCATTGCCGTCTGAATCTGTCAGAATGATCTTCACGAATGCAACCACCCGGTGAGCCGAAGCGAGCGAACTCAGGACCCATGTGTGGAGAGGCCGCTGGAGCAGTGCTGGTCTCAAGTCAGATAATAATAACGAACATTCGGGACATGGTGTGTCACTGCCTGGCCGGCCGTCGCTGTTCTACAGAATGGTGCTTTCACAGACTGCTTGAGCTCTCCGGAGGATACAGCTGGAAAAAGTCAGACCGACACTGCAGACACTGGAGAGGGATATAGGACACTCAGGTTGACATATCACCACTGGACGCAGATAATAGACTTCATTGAAGAGAGATTTAAAGAAAGAAAGGACTCTGTGAGGAAATGACACTTTGATCCGGTTCCACTCGACCTGGATCTCCATGTGAAACTAAACTAAACTGTTGAACTGCTTCTTAACTTTTCTCAAAGGCCAGCAGACAGTAAAAGCCTCACTCTCTGGTTTTCTTTTTTACAACTCCCACCACTGAAATACTCAATATTTCCACAGAAAAAAAAAATTGCTGTTCAGTACTGTAATATAAACACTGTTGATATGTACATGTATCTAAATTATTACCTGTAGTCTCCCTCTTTATTTTTTGTGAATAGTGGCACTTTTTTTTACTCTCTGATGCAGCTTGAACAGTTGAATTACTTGGCAATTTTTTTTAAATAACTTAAAAAGGATATAAATTGCTTTGTTTCATTGTGGTGATGGCTGCAAGGATGAGAATTATTTACTGAAGATTTACAACTAAAAAGTCATTGGAATATGAATGTGGAAAATGGAATATCTGCCTCCCCTTTCCTTTTTCCTGTTCCCGTCCTGCACATCCATTGTACTGGATTTATTATTCTGCTGTCTAAAGTGTGTTGCTCTGATCCACCACCAGGGGGTGTTGGTTTCACCAATTTACCCTTTAGATTTGTAAATACTGTATTTTTCAGACTGGTTTGCAAAGTATCTGCTTCAGTTCTGGTTCAAACAAACCAAACTGTTTTTTTGTCTGTAATTTTCCCACCAGAAAATCTATCAGTTTAGTTTCAAATGCTCCCTAGTCTCAAAAATACTGCAGCTTATCTCTACTGTCCTCTTTTTTTGTTTTTTTTTTAACTAACCAAAACTTGTTTGATACTAACAATCCTCTTTCACTAAAAACTTCCAGACGTTTAACGGTCCACTTCTTTAAAAAAAAAAACGAAAAAAAAAAAACCCTGAAATGGGAGAAAGTGAATGCAACAGTACACCTGCTCCATTTCTCTCCCCTTGATGCTGACTCTGGCCAGAGACTGAAATATTTACAAGCTCTGTGTGCTTGTTCTCTGTGTACCTGAGCAAGAGTATCTGCCATCAGTCTGTTCCCGTGGCTCCATCCACAGCCCGAGCTTCATGGTGGGGTCTCATTACATAGCTGACAGTAACTTACAGCCCACTCCTTTCACTTCAGTTGAACAAGGGGAACGACAGATGCTGTTTTTGTGCAAACTGAGCTAAAGTGGCAGTTGCCTTAAATGCACTCTCCCCTTTTTGTGCACGTATATATTACTTTTTGTAGTCAACATTACAAGCATTATTATGTATGATTTTATGTTTTTATCATTTAAAAGATTCATTTTTATCTAATCTGTTGTTCATCTGTCTTCCAGTGAGAATAAAATCCATCCTTATGGTCTAACTTAGATGATTTATCAGACTGTAAAAGAAACTTTAGCCTGGAAAAGTAGAGCGATGGCCTTTGATCTTCAAGATTTTTGTCTTCTTTTCTTATGTTTATTGCAATCATTGGTAAAGGTTTTTGTGTTGAAAGAGAGCATTTATTACCCTCCCCAGAGTTATTCTATTCTTCTTCTTATTATTATTATTATTATTAGTATTATTGTTTTTGTAAATTCAGAGTAAAAGAATAATGAAAGCCAAAATATGTTTATTTGTAATATTTGTTATAGACCCATATTTGTTTTGTTATATTACAAATGATTCATGTGTCCTTGAGGGAAAAGTGCTTGAAAGTTGTTTTTAATGGGGTTTTTTTTTTGGAGGGGGGGGGATATCAAAAGTTTTTATTCATATTCATTATTATCTCATGATTGTTTTATTTAAAAGTATTTCAATATGGGACGGTGGTGTGGTGGTCAGCACCATTGCCTCAGAGCAAGACGGTTGAACATCAGTGGGGTCTTTCTGTGTGGAGTTTGCATGCTTCTCCTGGGCACGGATAACGCAGTCTGAAAACATTCTCGTTTGGTCAATTTGTGAACAAATTCTAAATTCTCCCTAAAAGTCAGCGAGTGGTTGATTGCCTTTCTGTGCTGGCCCTGCGATGGACTGGCAACCTAATCAGGGTGTACCCTGCCTCACACCTAATAGTAGCTGGGATGGGCTCCAGCCCCACCACATCACTGCAATGGAATAAGCAGTTATAGAAAATAGATGGATGGAATTCTATTATTATTACTGAGTCATTTAAAAGTGCTTTAAAAAAGTTATGTGTCCAGAATTTTTTTTTCAATTCTCTCCAACCTCCTTAGTTAGACATTGTAAGAATTATTTGACTGTTTATGTTGCACTTTATTTCTGACTCCTGCTACTACCTATTAGCAGTTGTCATCATCTACCCCTCGCTAACAGACATCTGCTTAGTTGGACTCAGGAAGGCTAGAAGTTGTGGCTGCTCATAGTTATTGTCACAGCCAATGATGTAATAACTGGCCAATAATGTAATCATACCTATTTTTGATAAGCAAACTGTACAAAAACTGTAGAAAAAAATCTTGTTTTTCTGAGAAATGCAGTCTTATTGATGTATTATTACATTATTGGCTACAGTTATTACCTTTTCAACAGATGTTTTTCATGCTAGGCCAATAATTACCCGATAGAATAACATTTTACATTATTGGTAAAATGTTATTACATTGTTATAAAGTTATTGTGCTATTGGCTTTATTACATTTAGAATAGCCAAAATTATTACATTTTTGGCTATTACTACATTATTGGCTGCTAAAGTTATTCTTCCATCTGGTGTTTGCTAATAATCAATAGGCAGAGACATCGAGGACAGTGGAGTGTCTGCATGTCCTTTAACATTAACGTTACGTGACAAAATTGGTCGTAACGTTTCTGTGCTTCATTTTACTCACCAAATTGTAGCTCAGTCTCTGAGCTTAGCGTTGCTTTATATAAACCTCTCATTGAAGCCTTCAGTTGTCTCAGAAGCTCGTTACAACGTAGGCTTTCCACTTTTTTTCCTTCTCTTTTTTCCAAGCGATACGTGACAGTCTTTCCAGGATAACAGCCTGTCTTTCCGCTTACTGCCCTTGCCAAACCATTTTGAGAACAGAGAGGTCAAGCCTGGTTTTGTTGCTAGATGAGCCCTGCCAAAGGATGTCTGTCATGAAATCACATCTATCTGTCCTCCTTTCACCACTCAGACAGAGGTCGTGTGTGTACTGACTGAATAACTGCCTTCTACAACCATTACAAAAAAGGGAAAAATAAAGTTTGAAGTGAAAGAAAAGACGTTTTTGAAATGAGTTAATCCCTTTTTCTACATTGTACACTAATTCTGCACATTTCTTGATGACATATTTGTTATGTTAAAACTGAAACTTCCTCAAAAATTTGCATTCTTAAACAGGAGTTGGACAGTTTAAAAGTCATAGTGAAATGATGAGTCATCCCGGATAACACGGAAAACCCTCCACAACTGTTTGTTGAAAAGCCTGCATCACTGTACGGGATACAAAATTGAAATGACGGCACATCCATCCTTAGAGGCTCTTTAACCTTATTTCAGCTGCAGCTTTTCACCAGCCAAACCCTCCCAGGCGGATGCAGCTGCCCAGTCTGCTGTGTTCAGCTGCTTAGCAACACTGACTCCAAAAATCATACTGGCAACTCACCTCCTAACCCTTTATATTGTGAGGATGAAGAGTCCACAAAGATTAGGAAAAAAAATCTAAGTATAGTGTTCATAAAGTAATGGAAAAGAGTGTTATAGTTCATATATAACAAAGGGAAACACATCAGCATCATGAAGTCCAGTAAAAAGCAGAAATGCGTTTCCTTCTGTAGTTTTGACTCCAT
The DNA here is from genome assembly GCA_028567055.1 of Leptatherina wallacei. NCBI lineage: Eukaryota > Metazoa > Chordata > Actinopteri > Atheriniformes > Atherinidae > Leptatherina > Leptatherina wallacei. Next base: position 16,962,523 of record JAOXYM010000016.1, on the reverse strand, counting down.
TTCTTTTATTTTTCTCCTGCAGACTCATGGGCCTTTAGATAAGCTGCTTAATGCTGCTGCTCTGCTGCTGTGGATAACAAAAGTTCAGTACTACAGAAACAGATCATACTGCAACAAAATGCTTCTGTTACATCAGCAAAGTCCATTAAAAGTATGCTGGGATGTAAAATAGTTGCTCCACAATCCAAAAAAACCTGTTTTAGGCGAAAAGGGATGGATTCTAAGGGGTTAGAATTGGCAGCTCATTTTTCTTAGTTTCAAGAAAGTTGTACATTTTTGGTCATGTAGAGGATAATAGTTAAAGCAAGGAATCTTCTTTTTTTTTCTTCTTCAGTTTCATTATGACAGACAGCAAAGTTCTGAGCAGCCTGCATGGTCACTGCTGAGTATCAACGTATTAAGTGTCCTGTTTGTAATAGCTTCTTGTAGTAGCTACAGTAACAGTCTTTTAGTTCTTGTTTGGGTCATTTTTTGTCCCTTTACAGCATAAAGCATTTTTTTGTTTATGTACCACAACAAGACCTTCATACTGCACCTTTAGAGGAGGTGATTTGCAGATTAAGGTTTGTTGAGGATCGTTATCTCCCAGTAGAGGTCTGTTCGATTACAGTTTGATGCTTGTTTCATTGATCATTCAATCAAACCTCCTTTACAAGTGCAATCACAAGCCCAAAGCATGATCCGTCCACTTCTGTGCATCACAATGGAGGGGGTGTGTTTCTATTAACGAAATTCTGATTTTTCTTTCTTTTATTTTCAAAGGAAACCTGTCATTTAAAGTTTAGTTTTTTCTTTGTATGTCCACCTTGTTTTAGGTATTCATTATTTTCAATCTTCCAACCTGTGATGCTGGAGTGGGGGAGGGTTGTCTCCCTAATAGTTTTCTTGGTCCTCCAGACCTCAACTTGACCTCCACTGTTGCTGTTAATTTACTGTTTCTCAATTACATTACAAACTGAGGAAATGGCAACCATAAAAAACTGTCCTGTTTTGCTTTATGGATGTAATTTATTCTCATCTTCTCATAATATCACTCCTTCTCAGTCTAACATTTCTTAAATCAAAGTCATTCTTTTCTATTTTTTCCTGAGAAAACACTCACTTGATGATCCAGACTTCCTTGCTGCTTGCCAGACTTTCTGCATTACTGCGCAATATTTGAATTAAATCCTGTCGACTTTTTTTGTAGAACAGTGGCCCACTTACCTCTTTCTTTAAAGGTCCCAGTCGCCGTGAGGCATGTTGTGCCAAATCCATTAAAACCAGTGGCCGTGAATTTGCCAAACTCTGTCCTATCTGCCATCAATCCATCATGCCCGAATGAACGTGCACTTAAAGCCAGCAGCAACATGAGAGCATACAGGGCATCAGTTTTTATGAGCTGGCCAAACTTGCATCCATTTTTAATTTGAAGATGAGGATAGTCTCTTGCTTTGTTCCAGCTTGCCTGTCATTGCTTTAAAAGCATCATTAGGTCGGAGCAATATCCTGTTAGTCAGACATTGACCAAACGCCAGCTTCATGTTGCAGCACATGGCTGATTCATTTTATTTCTGTTGGAGCAGAATAACTTTCTTTCTTAGATAAATAACTCACTGAACACTTTGTTGATTTGCTTTGCATGTCTAATGGCTACTGACACTGAAAGTCAGACAGAGCTGCTCCCCACTGCCTCCCAGTCAACAGCTCTGTCCCAGCAAACTGGGAACAGGCAACGCTTCAAGACAAACATACTCTGCTCAAGCCTTTGAGTCCTGTCCTTGTTCTTTCACATGATATTTTATTCTTTCCAAGGCAACCGAGCTGGCTGGTGTCAGCTTGTGTGCGAGCGCCACAAATATTAAGCTGCTTTCAAAGGGTGAAAATGTAGAGCAGATGTCAGATATTTATCCTTGTCTTTCAGTATTATTTGCCATAGAAGTTTAAGTGACATACCGAAAGAAAGGGTGAGAGAGACAGGCCTAAAGCACAGACTGTTGTGGCATCTTTTTAAACCCTGGTGCTTTAATCATGCTCATGTGAGAGAAAATTTCTGCTGGCCTGACAAATTGCTGCATAAGATGCTAATAGAGCCAAAGGAACTGCGACAGCAGTATTCAGCAGGGGATGTGTGGGGAAAAAAAGAGCTACTTCAGTCAAGGCAAGGTAAGTTTATTTGTATAGCACATTGCATGTACATGAAAATTCAAGGTGCTTTACAAACATTAAAAACATTACAGCGGGGTGCAGAAAGCATTAAGAAGAATTAAAAACAAAAGT
>JAOXYM010000016.1:16948323-16960164 GCA_028567055.1 Leptatherina wallacei | reverse complement strand
TGTTTAGTTCTGACTCTGGGAACTGAAAGCAGACTTGACCCTGATGAGTCGTTCATTTATCTCATCTGTGCATTTCAACTTTCTTTGTTAGATATACGTACAGCTGCTGTTAACGTAAAGAACTGAACTCTAATATCATGTTAGGCTACTAATATTGTTCCAGTGCCTGAAATAGTTAATTTAGCAGGAGCTATGCTGTAAGAAGTGAGTGTGTGCTCCATAAAGTGGCCTCCTGCCTGGCTTAATTTCAGTGATGACAACTTGTTAGATGAGACCTGAAGATGTGGCCTGTTGACTTCACTTTAGCCTACAGTGTGAATGACCTTGAGAGTCTTTCCTATGGTGGGGAGTCTTTCATTCTCACTTTCTCTCCTTCTCTCTCTCTCTCTCTCTCTCTCACACACACACGCACGCACGCACGCACGCACGCACGCACGCACACACACACACACACACACACACACATCTTTTAGGCAGCTGGGTGGTATTTCTAATCCACCTGATGAAAGTTTCCACCAATCTTTCCACCTCTCTGTGAAACAGTAGCCATCCTACTGTACCAGGCATACTGATGGGGGACGGAATTATTTCTTTATGTGGTTTATCACACACCAGGCACTTGTGTTATTATGTCCTATTATGTTCTCCCCATTTTCAATTATTTATGTATTTCTATATCATCTTTTATGAATTAGAAGAATATTGTATGCAACATACATAGCCTATAAGCCTTCTGTCCCCTTTGTGAAAGAAAATCAAATTCTGGAGAATTGATGAGAAAACAAACATGTTCTAATTTTGATCTCATCCCAACTTGTTAAACCTGAATAAATTTGGCTGTTACATAATTTCGATCGTGTTTACTGATTGTCTCTGTTGTGTTGATTCCTGTTTTCCCCCTTTGCAGCTATCTGGACTCAGCAGTCTCAGTTTGAGACCTGCTGCCTGCTGCTTGTCTGCCGCGCTGCTGACACGATCTTGTCTCATTTGTGCTGGCGTCAGTAATCACCCCAGGGTGTCGCTGCTGAAGGGCCAAACAAGCACTTGGAGTTTGGAGAACCATCAGTTCAGGGTTGTGTTTTGAGCACAAGTGTAACCCTCGATGGCACTTTGAGAGGTGCTGAAAGGACAGCGACGGACTACAAAGATTAGGACACCTGTTACCTCAACTAGAGTTAACTTTGACTGCCGCCTTGGCAAACTAAACATCTATTTAGTTCTTTAAATACTAGGTTTATTATTTTGCTTTAAGTTACATTCTGCTTGCTCACACTGAGTGCTTGATTCCGCTGCAGCAGGATTTGTGTTAACACTAAAAACTCACAAACGGATCTATAGTCGGTCTCTGAGGCTATAAGGTGCCTTCAAAATTATTTTTACCTCTACAAAAAAACCCTCAGGTACTGCCACAGTGCCACCTCTGGCCTTAATTCAACTACTGCCTTCCTCACACACACACACACACACCGCACATACATTTACCCAAAGAGACAACACTTGGGCACTAGTTTCACAGTCTCTCCATCGGTTACTCGTGCAGGGACTCCACCATGGCAGAGCGGAGGGGAAACTGGCAGAAAGAAGAGGACGACCTGCCGGTTTATCTCGCCCGACCCGGTACGGCAAACCAGACTCCCCGGCAGAAATTCGGCGGCTTGTTCTGCAGCGTCGACGACGCCTTTGAGAGTAAAACCATTGACTTTGATGCTCTCAGCGTCGGGCAGAAGGGCTCCCGGACCCCAAGGTCCGCCAAACGAGAGATCCGCCTGGAAGAGAGGAGCACGGTAAGGGGCGACAAGAGCCCCGCTGGTGTGGAAAGTCCTGCAGCAGAGAGACAGGGATGGAAAGACTTCACTCAAGTTGACATCAGAATTAGTGGAGATAAAGAAGTGCTGCAGAACCTGGGAGATGAAAAGGTGAGGGGACTGACACTTTTGCATTTTTTGTCTTTTTCAATTTTGATGGACTTTTCATTTGGGCAAATGATGACTAAAGAAAAAAAAACAAAAAAGCAACAAGTGCTGCTCGCATATTCTTTTTGATGGGCTATTTTTATGTGACAACTGAATGTGGCAAGCCAGCTGAATACTTAGTGTTGCTGTCATAGACACAAGCTTATATCACACTGTTTTTAAGAATGTAAGACAATGAGATCAGTAGCCAAAACAGTAAAGAAAAAGAAGGTTTAAAACATGTTCTAGCTGAGTTCATGTGTCTAACATTCAGAACAGCTAAAATAAATATAGCATCTGATTGCAGATGGAATCTAGCTTTTGTACACAAATAATAAGGAAGAAAATCCAATCACAAAGCAAAATATTATTTCTATGAAATTTGTATTAACCCACTTTTTGAATACTTTTACCTCCTTAACAGCTCATCTGACTTATGGTGAACCACAGGGCTCAGTCGTGGGACCCCTACTGTTTTCTATTTGCATGCTTTCTCATGGTCAGCTTATTGAAGACCAATTGTAAATAACTGGTTTTATTCTGATGACCCTCAGCTGTACCTGCTGATATAATCAACAGATCCCAGCAGCTTTGCAAGACTCACAGCTTTTTTTCTTTTTACATTAAGTCGTATATGGTCTAAAATTTGCTTAAATTCATGGATGGTAAGTCAGAGGCCATTGTAATGGGTTACCCAAATGCTTTCAGTACGGCTGTTTACAACCTTGACAGTCTTACAAATGTCATGGATCTAGAAGTAATGTTTGTTGATTAAGAAGAAGTTCTGCATGTTTTTATCTATTCTTGTCTTAACTATTGTATTTCATTGTATTGTGGACATCCATCTGATCTAACTCAACTTATCCCTCCTTTTAGATCACTTTGTATTTTTAAGAAAAGTACTATACAACTAATATTTAAGTATTTTTTATTACTATTACTTTTTATGTACACATAATTGACTTTGATAGTTCAGGCCTGCAAGAAATTTCAATATAACCTGAAACAGAGAGCTGCTGATATTATTTCAATATAATTTTGATAACTGTAGTTTGAAGTTTTTGAGTATAATGATGCAGTGAGAATTACAGTTAGTGTGATTTCAGGTGGTTTATAAGTGGTTGTTGTGATGCCGGGTGTGCCTGAGGTAGTATTTTGTGGTTCCTGTTACATGTTTTTTAACGTATGGCTATTAGATGGAGACAGGTCACAATAGGTAAGCTCATTTATAAGATATTTTTGCAGCTATACCTGACATCTTTAGGAAATCTGTGGCAGAAAAAATTCTGACATTGAACTCAGCATAACAGGGTAATGGTATATTGTGCTCTGTGCTTAGAACCATGCAGAGAAATTAAACAAGATAATTTGTTTTAATTTTCAGAACCACAGAGAGAGGCACTAAACAAGGGAAAGGTATGAAATATTGGCAATGATTTGAGCAAAACTAGATCAAAAACTAAATTCAATGACAAGTATTATTAATTCTTATCATGAAGCCTGCATTACAACTATGTTTTCATGTTTTTCAAACTGTTCCTTATTCCTCTGTATATTGAGTGAAATAAGGTCAGAAACATGGGTGCTACTTTAAAAAAAGAGAACAACTTAAAGTCTAACAAAGTACAAATGTACCAAGTTTTACAAACCTAGCATGTCATATAATTTCTAAATATGCAATCTGTTTGGAAAAATTGCATTTATATCAGACACTAAAAGTACCTGTACCTTTAGTACAAGTACTTTTCATGTTAAGTACTTTTTTTTTCGGGGGAAAAAGAAGCTAATATTTTGCAGTATTCAATGGTGCTTACTTTGAACACGCATTTTAGTTTTCCTCATTGTCAGACTGAGATCACTCTAGGCATCAAATCTGATGACTCATTTCTCTCTATGGCTTTGTAATAAACTTATACACACAAACACACACATTTTCACACACAAAGAATTTGGCTGTGAGATGAAAGAGGTCATTAGGCAAAGTGAATATGACCAAAATTTGTCTTACAGCCTCTGTAGTGCTGGCTACATACCAAACCTAATGCTTGGACAGAGTCTAGGGTTTTTATAAGGAGGAAGGAATTGAACATTATGAAAGATAGATAGAACTTTTTTTGTCTGCTCAATAAGTAAAAAAAGTATTTTAAAGATTTGAGTTAAATCAAATCTGATAGAAATTACTCTTCTCTACTCTGAATTCTCAAGTTGATGTTTGCCTTTTTGTTTTAGGTTTTTCAGAAAAAGTATAGAGCTATTTAATAGACACCCAATCAGCACTTGTATAAGCATTTATCATTTCTGCTGCTTTTACTTTAGATAAAAAAAAAGGAAAAAAATGCACATCCATTAAATAAACCATGCTGCTCTCCTACTGCCTTGGTGAGAGATCCTTTATCTCCCCTTGTTGTCGTCCAACTTTGATTCATCGTAGACTCAGCAGCAAGGCTCATGGCAGACCTGTTGTGAGACTAATGTTAGGAGACTGATCCAAACCAAGCAAGTCTTGTCTACAAGCAATAGTTTTCTTGCACATATTTTTTTCTCCTCACTGATTAATGGGCCCCATTTGTTGCAAGTGACAGAGCTGTTGCATGCATCCTGTATAATCTATCTGCATTCATGTTCATTTAAATAACCATGTTGTCATTTTAATATTATCTCCCCCACCTTAATTCTAAACATAGCCAATATCTTAGCTTTAACAGGTGTAATAGTCCACTATAGTTTGATAAAGTGTTAATCTAAATAAGCATAAATGTGGACATTTTTATAGTGGCAGACAGCCAGTTTCCCATCGTGTGGCCTAAACCTGAACTGCAATATTGCAGCTCCTGATGGGCCAGATGATTCAGCAGAAATCAACAGATAAGAGTTAGGCTTTGTAAATGTCTTTGCTTGGTTTGAGAACTGTTTGAGGACATTGAGTGGACAGCAAGGACAGGATATGCTTACTCACAGGCTTAACATTAACCTTGTATTTTAAAAATGCCAGTTTATGCTAAATGTATGTGAAACTGCTCTTTGTGAGAATCCACTATTTATTTTCAAGCACATCAGCCTTACTTTGATTCCAGTTAATTACAGTTAAATATATTATAATGCTGTTATTGCCTGCCAGTTGTTATTTTACGGACATGGGGAAAAAAAGTTCATACGCTCGGGCAGAAAGAAATAGTCATCTGAAAGGCTTTAAACCTTCCACCTTGTGTTGCTGTACACTATTTAGTTCCAATAGTTAATGATAATGATCATAATTGTAGATCATAATTATGTTTGGTGAGCTAATTAGTGCAATGAGCAGCTGCAGTGGAGTAAATAATGGAAAGAGGTGAGCCAGATGTCCAGGGAATCTGGTTAAGGATAAAATCCCACTCCCCTCTTTTTATAAATGTCTTACTTCTAGGGTATCCGTCTCACACACTTATTTTATTGACATAAATGTCCAAATATGTACTGACATCTTAAAGTTCCTCCAAATGAAAACATTCACTGTTCGCATATAGTATCAAGTATAGATACCAGGCTGAACTACAAACCTTTACAACTGAAGACACTACTGCAGTGTGCTATGGGAAGGATTCAATATTTTTGGAGTGTAATTGATAAAAGCCAACTTTGTTATAACAAAACGCAAAGATAAATTTCTGGATATAATATTTGTCCCATGTTTGTCCGATGACCCCAACACATTTTTTGTACACAGGAATCCCTCCCAGTCCAGTTCTTCCACAGAAAGACATCATATAGTAGCTTGGGTGGTAAACATGATCATGCAGTATCTGTTGTCCTGGAATCAAACACAACTGCTGCTTAATTGATATTGATGTTTCTTGGGACATTTTGTGGGGAACCACTTAGGTGGTGCAGCCTTGATGACCTGACAGAGACGCTTCTGCATCCTTGATCTGCCTGCTCCTTGTCTGTCTGTCAGTGTCAGCTGGTTAATGCAGTCTGCAGAGGTAGCAGGCCCTGCGAACATACAAGTGTGTTTTTAATGCACTCTCCAAGGCCTGGAAATGCTGAGGTAATGCCTCGCTGCCATAAAAGGACATGTCAGCATGCAGGCGCTGTGTCTTTGTGGATCCACAGCAAGAACCAAAAATGATGAGTAGTCACACAAATTCATTTGTATTAAAGAACATATAAATTCTACACACTGTACATTCTTAAACTGTTTTGTCATACCAAGAAAAGACAAAACGTAGTGTATAATATCCTGTCAGAAAACCTTTTAGCTTTAAATTATGAAAACAAAAAATACATTAAATGAAAGTACAATATTCAAGTTAATGCTTCTGTACACACACACACAGCCACTCTCATTCAAGTGCCTGCTCTCACATGCACATCAGACTCATTATAGCTGCATTAAGGCTGAAGAGGGGAGTGGCAAGTGAAAGGAGGGGGGTCCACTTTAGGTTCAAACAATGGAGACACATGGTTGGGTGGGGACACACAGGGAGCAGGGGGGAAGTGTGTATGTGTGTGCAAGGTGGTGGACATGCTCTGTGACAGCTGCTACACCACTTTGCACACTCAAGCAAGAAAAAAATAATCTGTATGTTATAATTGGAGCATTTTTTTGCTTATTTTAAAGCATAAATAAACTTTGTATCACTTTTGTGTGTAGGGTGTGGTATGGATTTTAAACCAGTTCAAGATGACCAGTCAGAAAAGAAATGTGTTGATTTATGCCCCCCACCCCTTGGTTATTTATCTATTTAATTATGGCTTTATGCGTATTTGCTTACTTTAGTGCATGAAATCTCTGTAATACAATCACAACGACAGCTGGATGCTGACCGCACAGACAGTGCATGATGCTGGCCGAGGGGCGCATCATGTTATCCAGATGCTCCGTTGCGCCCTCGGGTGGAGAGACTGCGACACTGCGTCTGTCTAACGGAGCCTCCTGAGGGAGGGGCTGGGCGACTGGAGCACGCACGCTCCTATAGCTTCTCTTGCGAGAACACTGAACATCGCACTGACAAGAGGGGCGACCATTCCTTGAAGCTCCCATCCAGGCCAGGGCCGCTGCAGCATCCGCATAGAGGGAATATCGCAATCTCAAGGCTTGAGTTTAAGAGGTGGAATCGGACAAAGAAAGATGTCTTATCAAGGAAAAAAGAATATCCCAAAGATCACAGTGAGTAAAAGAGTTATTTCTGCTCCACCGGCTGCAGGAACTTTGATGCGGGCTGTTGCAAATCACTGCGTTGGGGTGGCGTTTTCTGCCAAGCCGCGAGATAAAAAAAAAAAAAAAAAATCATATTAAACAACGGCTCGATATGAAAACGTTGGATCTGTCCTAGAACAGGAAACCGATGAAAAATATTTATATATTGTTATGCACAATGAAACGGCATGACTGGCTGCCATAGCGACAGCCAGGCAGGGGGAAAAGGCGTTTTCTTAAAGGTGTCCTGCATCTTCTTTGTTGAGAGAATCCATTCCTTGTAGTGAACCAGCTCTCCGATAAAAATCACAGAAATATTTCTGGAAGGACCTGTACGCTCTGCTGTGAGTTTATGATGGGCGGATTGTACAAAAAAAACAATTTTTTTTTCTTTTTCTTTTTTTTAGGGTGTCTTTTTGTAGCACACCCAAGCACAGTAATGTAGTATAATTTTACTTTCCTATCAATTCATCAAGAAAACGAGAAAAATCATAAATAAATGCAGCACCTTGAATTGTATTTTTTATTTATTTATTTTTTCCTAAGTGTCCTGACCTTTGTAAGATTTTTTTTGGTCTACACTTATTGATCCTTTAGCCATATGGAAGGATGACCAGGGATGTTGGCCCCATTTGCAGTTCTGTCATTTTGATGTGTTTTTATAATATTATACTAATTATATGTCTATGTGTCTGTAGCAGATGAATGAACAAAAGGAAGTAGTGTAAAATCATTTGTCTTCCTTTTACATCAACTCATTGATAATACAAAGGGCTTAATTTAGTTTAATGTCAAATATGAAATACCCCCCCACAACCCCTCGCAGACTACACAGACGGGGCTTGTGTTGCAGCAGAGAGGGAGAGGAGGAAAGCTGAGGAGGGGGAGAATACACACCCATTTGTGATGAGCTGGCCAGCCTTGTAGTGTAGGGCTGCATCCAGAGAAGGACCAATTCAGGCTCCTGTCAGAGCATAGAGGGTGGGGGGTTGAATTCAGGGCAGGCTGGCGTTACACAGTTAGGTAGCTGGGTGGTGGTGGGTGTTACAACTGCAGAGTGGCCTCTCCCTCTCCTTCTGTATGTGTGTGTGTGTGTGAGGGAGAGCCTGAAATGCCTGCCTTCTAGTTTTCATTGTTGCAGCTCAGGCTGCAGTCAGGGGTGTGTTGCTTCGCGGTGGGAGAGGGAGCCTTTGTCTCATCTCCACAGCTGATTTTACACCACAAGGATAATGTGTCCAGAGATCTTGTATTTTGCATCCTTCACATTATGTGCACGTCTTTAATGTATGCTTAAAAAATAGGCAAGAGGAGAAGGTCAGATAGAGAACATGTATCAATTCCCAATTAAAAGGATGAGTGACGCTTTCTATGAAAGGATGTTTGTGTCAAATACTTGTGTCAATCATGTATCCATAGTCACAATAGTAGGGGATGTTGCAGCATGAAGTAGTCTCTTCTATTAACCTGACACGAAATCATAACTTTTGTAACTTTGTATTGCTAGATAAGTGAGTTGTGTGCAGGCTGGCTGCCTCTAGATTAGCCTGCTTATTAAAGTTCCATTTTCACTTCAACAAACTCAAAGTTTATTTCCTTATTTATTGAGTGAATGATTCCTAAGCTGAGCAGAGCAAAAACATATCCATTCATTTTTTGTAGGCTATCCCCTGGAAGTTTCATAGGTTTTCGCAGGGCCCCACAAATTATATGTGTCCAAGTGACAAAGTGACAAGAAGCAATGTGACAGTAATACGATGCAAACAAAATAATGAAGGTAATAACTTAGTCAAATGGGTCACGGTGGATGGATGTGTCAAGAGAATAATCAAACTGAAGCAAGACATTAATCAGTTTGTTATACTGTATTTTCTTATGAACACATTCATTTTCGAACCGTAGAAACAATTATACCCCGTTGCTTCAACAAAGTAGTCATTTAAAAACCATAATCTTTTTCTCCAACCATTTTTTGTGCTTTAACCTAAACCAAACTTTAACCACAGAACTGCTTCTATTTTTCAGTAGTGTTTGGTTACAGTTAAGAGATATACACGAGAAAACAGCTCATGTGTCAGGTAATAGCTGAATACAAATGAGAAATATGTAAAAAAGAAAAAACAAAGCTGGCTACTATCAGAAGAAAAACAAGGCAAGGTGGATTTATTTGTATAGCACATTTCATGTATAAGACAATTCAAAGTTATACCATACTGCTGCCTTTTCTGAACCTCTGCTCATTGTAGATGGATCGAGTTAAAGTGAAATCAATGTCTTGTGGTCTGAAGAATCAAATTATAAAATAATTTTTTTGGAAATCATGAATGCTGGAAAAAAGGGATTATATACTATAGCTCACAAAGTCAGCATATGTGATGGCATAAAGGTGGATGGCAGGGATGATGAGAGCTCCATTAAAGGTGAATGATGTATTTCCAGTATGTGGAGCAAAACATGACATCTTTTTGGTAGTGTTGGTATTAAATTGGCCTTCAATTTTGACCAGTTTTACCCTATTATTATTATTATTATTAACTTTTTCAGTGAAGGCTTAGCATATTTCAGCAAGAACATGCCAAACCATGTTGTGCACGCATTCTGGCAGCTTTGCTTTCTAGGAGTGTCTGTAAATTTGTCTGCATTTCAGAACATTTTAGAATCAAAGTGTAAATCTAGGATACCTACAATGTAGAACTTGACAGTAAACAGTGTACCTGCTTCTTTTTTATATAACCCTGTTCCCCATCCAGGCTTTTTTTAAATCTTTATTCCCTCATTTGTCCATCCTTCTCCAGCTGTTTTCATGTGTCTCACTGCTGTAGTGGCTCTGTCAGATTTCTAGGTGTGGTTCTTCCCTTATACCCTCTCACAGCAGCCTCAGTGTTGTTCCAGGCTGCGGCATGTCATCAATAATCCCCTCCAGCTGGAATGAGCATCTGTGGGCATGAAGCAGACCCAGCAGACAGCCGCTGTGTCCAGGGAGTGAAACCCACTACCTCTGTTGACACGCCACAAAACAGCCTTTAGCCCTCATCACCATGCAGGCTGCAGCAAAGTGGGCAAACAAAATGCTCCACACGTTGCAGTGTGATTCACCATGGCAACAGATATAATGTTGTGGCTGCAGGAAAATGCTGCCTCTGTTTGGTTTGTTGTGTGATTTGACACACACGTAGATTCTGATTCAGACTTCTTGACTAAAGGAGTTTATAATTCAGCCTGTCTGTCTGGTCCAGTCCAGATAGTGTTTTTTTTTTTGCCAGTTGCCATGGTTACATGGTTACACTACCTCAGCCTATCACAAGATCAACATTCCAGACGGACAGGATTTCTCTCTGACTATGGTTGGCAGAGGCCTCTATAATTAATTTAGATGGATAAGACTCTTTGTTTTCACTTTTCCAGAAAGTGAAAAAAAAAAAAAAAAAAAAAAAAGCCTGTGCACTTTTGGTTAAAGAGTAAATATTTTTGATTGCTAGGCAACAGGGTTGCAGCAGAGGCACTGGTGCACATTCAAAGATGACTTCCCTCTTCCACTGGTCCCCGCCTGCCTCTCCACAGCTCCCTCCACCCTACACGAGGGTCTCTGTCACAGCTAACGGAGGTCTTTTCTAATATCCACCCAGCCTCCTTGACCTGCTTTGCGGTTTTGGAGTTTTTCCAGGACCATTCCCACTAATTAACCACTGTGCCGTGGCTATTTAGTCATTTGCATCCCACTTTATGAGCGCTTCCCTCTCCAGTCTGACGAAAGTGGAAAAAAGCTGTGTGGGGATCAGCGTAGTAACACAAGAACAACATCCTGCCGTCTATTTTTGATTGCCGCTGGCTTGTGTAACAGAAGATGACAGTTTCCTGCATCGTGAGTGACGCTTTATTTTAGGTGCTTTGTTTTTGTTAAGAGCAGAATGACAAGATATTTCTTTCCACCTGAACTTTAATCCACTTTGTTGGTAGGAGTTTGACAGATGAGCTTGTCAGCACTTGTGAGAAGTTGCAGTTGAGGCGAGTAGAAAGATCTTATCGGTGACTTCAAACATTAAAATGTATAAATAGAAAAAAGCTCTTGGAAACACACATTCACAAAAAAAAAGCACGTCTGTAACATCCATTTGGTCAGCTTAGTTTAACAGAAGACATTTGTAGTCAGTGCATTTATTTGATCCTTATAATCTTGTGTGGCTGTTTTCAGACAGTTGTAGTGGTTTCTTGATGTTTGCATTAAATCTAATCCTTTCCAACTGTCCCTTTTTGACGTAAAACAGATGAATCCTCCACTGTTTGAGATTAACTCACAATCACACTCTATAGCTTGTGCACATAAACCTCTGGCAACAATTGTGTACAGATTTTATCCCTCAGACACACATACGCATGCATCTTTCTGGTCATTAAATCTAAATCCAGCATTTTTTCATGTTTCAATCACTTATGATCCATCATTATTAGACTGGAGTACATTTTTTTATATATCAGCTACTGTGTTGAGTATAGTTCTTTTGTATGTTCTTTTGTTGTTTTTTTTCTATTTCTTATGTATTTAATAAAAAGTGTTATTATAGTTGTAAATTCATATTTGATAATTAAGTAAAATTGAAACTGGAGGAAAGTGAAGAGTTTGGGGAGTTTTAATGGACATTAATACAGATAGATAGATAGATAGATAGATAGATAGATAGATAGATAGATAGATAGATAGATAGATAGATAGATAGA
>JAOXYM010000016.1:16936943-16948223 GCA_028567055.1 Leptatherina wallacei | reverse complement strand
GATAGATAGATAGATAGATAGATAGATAGATAGATAGATAGATAGATAGATAGATAGATAGATAGATAGATACTTGATTGATCCCAAGGGAAACTGAATAATAAAGTCAATATAAAGACACAAGCGGGCACAGTAATACAGACCGAGGTGAACCCGAGTTTTAGATTTTTCAGCTTGAGCAATAAAATGTCAGGTTGCCTTGATGATGAAGCAGAATAAGCCGTGTTGTGCCTGTATGAGATTACTAACATCTACAATGGCACAGTATCTACAGCTCCTCTAGAGAGAAATGTTTTTTCCTACTTAAAAGTGGGTGCTGTCATAGTAACATGACTGACCAATAAAGATGTGGTCAGTGACCCTGGAAGGTCAGACCATATTAGGATCACCCTGATCATCAAAGCCTGGTGAAGCTCTGTAAGAATCTGAGAACAGAATCGGTTATTTCACCATTTTAAGATGCCTTCTGTTCTTAATTTACTGCATTCATTTCATTTACAAAAGTAAACAGTCGGGAATTCTCCATGTTAATGACAAATAGTCCATTTTATGATACTTTATTCCATATTGGGGAATGATTTTTACAGGCAAGTAGTGGGAAATCCAGAGAGCCAGTCCATCTGTTTGGTGGGTTTTTCTCAGTCTTGGTGCTTTTACTTTTTGGTTCAATTTTAAGCAAATATACACTGCTCTTAAGCATTCCCAGACATTCCCTTGTCAGTGGATTGGTATAGTTTGTGATGTACAGAAAAGCATTTTACGTTCAAACAGTAGACAGATCATTTCTGGAAAAGAGAGCTAGGATGCAGGGTTCCTCGTATTTATGTACAGTTGTCCTGAAATGTTAAAGCAAAGAACATCTAAGACTGTAGATACGCATGTGTTGTCAGATGAGTGAAATCACGAATAAACAAAGACAATGTAAGTACCATTAGGAGGCAGACATGAATTATAACAGCTGTTTAACACCCTATTACACAGTTTTTACCCTTGTTTTGCGTCAGTGATTATTAGATGAAAGTCTGTCATTGGTTCTGATGTTGTTCATGACTGAAACCACCCTCTGGAAACAGCTGTGGTTGTGTAATCTGGTCCGGGACTCCGAACTGGTTGTGTGAACAGCACACCAGCCAGTTAAAAGCATTGAATGTCAAAGCTGGAGCTGCAGCAGAAACTCAGACAGTATTATGAGTGTGACATGTGTTCATTATGTGGATAGTATACCATCTTGTTAATGTTGTAACAAATGGTCTGGTTTAATTCCATGACCACATAATAGCACAGATGGTTTAACTCCAGCAATGTGACTGTTACAAAGCCACAAGAGTCACCTTACACAGGGAGGGGAGTGTTGTTATGAGAAGTGTACATGAGAACTTCCTGCTCGTCTGCTGTATAGGCACTCGTGTGCGTGTCATGCATGTGTCATATATGTGGCGACTGACAGAATCCAGGATGAATGATTTCCCAATGAAGAATCTGTGGCAATGTTATGATTTCACAGCTTATGTTTACCACATGTGTGTAAATATATCACACGGCATATTGCTGTTTCCGATTGAAGACATGAAAGCTGGCGAATGTGACGCTTTGACGCTGTTAGTAACAGATTTTATGGGTAAAAAAAGTCTACATGTATGTAGATTTATGAAGTGCGATTGGAAAGATCTCTGTGGAAAACTGTCTCAGATGAGGTGTCTCTAAAAGTTTGACAGTTTGGTCTCACATTCAGCAGAACGACCACGTAAATCTTTGCGGGGTGTTTCTGATGTTTGTTTACAGTTTGGACATGTTTGTTTCTCAGGTGTTCTTATTTTGTGAGGGATTATCTGTGTTTCAGGCATGATGCTTTTAAGCCTCCAGTTATCCACTGAGTGGGAAAGAGTCCTGCTCAACCCACCGCTAGACCACTGGTACATGGAAAACTATTGATTGTTAGATGACTGTGGACTCTTCCATGTTGTCATCAGTCACCCGGCTGAAAATTAAAACGTGAATGTGTGTGTGTAAGAGTGATCGCATGAGCATGAGCACCATGCCGAGGGCACACCCCTGACTGCAGTGCTATAAATCAGATAAAAACTATTTACTGATGCAGTTGATGAAAACAGGTCAGGATTGCTGAGTTGGACTTTTCCGCTCCGCTTTTCGATTGATTATAAATCAGGAAACGGAGAAGAAGAGCTGTTTTTTTGTTTGACCTGACGTCCAGAACCCAAAAGAATTAAGTTCATAATGACGCAAAGCCACAAAGCCTCACATTTGTTTCATGTTTCTGCCTGTTAACTGATAGAAGTGGTTGAATCTCCAGATTGTTTATTTTCAGCACTGACTTGGGCTGAAAAGTGCACTTTTTTCTAGCTGTTCTTTGGCAGATTTGAAAGGGATATGTTGGTTTCTTTGAAGCATGATGTCATAGGCACCAGATTTCTTTACCTTCCTGAACCTGAGACTGGCCTCAGCAAAAATCTGCCTGCAGTTCCTCATGTGAAACTACTGTAATACACTGGCACTGAAAAGAGCTCAAACAATCCCATTAGTCTGATCGAAGTATGTGAGTTCATGATTTATCTCGTGTTCATTTTAGATCTTCAAGAATTTGCCAATTAATTAGTTGACAGAAAATTAATCAATTCGTCACATTTTAGGCAAAACTACTCTGGTTTATGACTGCCTCTGGTCTATCAGTGAGAAAAACTAAGACATAAACCAGCTAATGAAATAATGTTGAGTTTGTTTCCTTCCTTGATTGTTTTTTTTTTTTAAGGAAAAGCATTGATTGCTCAAATACATGAAGCTGGAAACAAGTGGTATTTAGTGTTGTTGATTGCATGTTGTTGCCCAATTGTTTGCCCAGCTCTGCGAATGCATTTTTGAACTTCAGAGTGAAGTAGTGCCGGGCGCTGAGCGACGCTCTGCTTTGAATCGTCTCTGAGTTAATGAGTGACAGTTTCAGGGCTGCGAGCTCAGCAGTATGATCCATGCTGGTGCCGTGTTCCAACCACTGATCGCTGTAGGCTGCTTCAGGGTGTGGTTGCTTGCAGGCTCTGGGCTCAGTTTCACACTACTCCATCACCACATACATCACCATTCACAGCCTCACACACACACACATAGAAAGACATGAATAGCCACAGTGTGTTTGTATATGAACTCTGTGGATATTATGCGCGTACCCTTTGTACTAAAGACAAAACCTTATTATTTTTTTTCCTTTCTTTTCTGTGCAAAGGAGTAACTGCAGTTTATTACAGTGATGAAACTCTGGGTCCATAGCCAGGAGTGTAAATCACTTCACACATGTGCGGATGGGAAAATATGGATGACTCTCCTTCTCAGCAGGGCGAGGAACAGAGTCCTGCTATTTTAACAGAGTGCAGATGCAGAAATGATGGAGAACTTTTAAATGCAACCTTATACTTTTGTTTTTCAAATATATCTACTAGTGACTGGTATTTGTTGCTCTGTAGCTACACGTAACTTAAAAACGTTTGACTAAACTTAATCATTCTGTTCACGTTAGATTAAAAACACCACACAGTTAATAACCTGACAGATAAAATGTCTTAGAAGAATATTTCAATTTTTTTTGCTCCTAAAAATAGCTCCGAATACAAAAATTTGATTGAATTATTTTGACTTTAAATGCCACATTAATTGCAATACTGTTTTTATAAATCTGAGAAGCCGATTCTAACAAATGATTACTTTTTAGCTTGATAAATAACCAAAAGCCAAATTTGTAAATTGATTAATTTACTTACTTCAATGTATTTACTTTTTTTTTTGCTAATGAACCCTTAAGGAGAAACAAGAAATCTGCTGGGGTGAATGTGCACTTTGTAAACTAGTGCACTCAAAGAAACATAGAAAATAGAGCTATTTGGTTTAAAATTATTATCTTTTAATGTTAGTCTTTGCTTGTTTTGTGAATTCACAATCAAAAGAGTATAAAAACATGTTTATGGCCAAAAAACAGCTGATCGGACCAAGACTGGCAGCTAATGATCTTTTGCAAATATTTTCCATTGAGGACTTGTCAGCAAGCGGAAACTTCATGGGATGAAAAGTTCAAACCAGTTCCAAAGTTAGAAAAAATCTGTCATTTCTACAATGGTTTCAACCCCAGGTTAAAATCCCCAACTCTGCAGTAGAAATGAACAAGTTATAGGTTATTTTCCCCAACAAAACAGTTGTACAAGGTTCAGTTTTTACATAACTCACCTGATTACGCTGCAGGCTTAAATTTGTGTATAATAAAAGGCGTGGCTGCTGCCTCTATTAATGAAGGTTTCTCCATCAGTTTCATTCCTTGCACTTAATTTCTGCCTTCAAAAACCTAACTTCCACATGAGAAACTCAAGGCTTGAGATTGGTAATCTGCAAACTAATGGATGATGTAATGGTGTCAACGCCCATACTTTATATACAGTTCGAAATATCGTGGCAACATATCTTCCTGTGCTCAGTGGATTAAGCATTAGCTTAAAAGAACAGTTTGCCCCGAAAGTTGCCAACCAGCTGTCCAGTTTCCCATATGCCAGCTAACGGTTTCATCTATCCCTGAAGCCCTCCACCCTGCTCCATAACCCCCGGATATAAAACCCAACAACTAAACCAGACACCTACTCTCCCCTCATATCCAGCCTCTCTCCCTGTTGCAACTCGTTGCCATGACAATGACCTGCAAGAATCGATCTGCAGTGCAGAAGCTGCCCATTCTTGATGTCTGACTGTGTGGTGCTGCAGCAACGCCCAGTTGGAGCATGTTGTGCAATGTAATGCTGTGGGGCTCCTCAGATGTGATGCTGCGATGCAGTTTCATGTGAAGTGTGTGTGCAACATGGTTGGAGGTTGGTCGTTACTAGGCCATGTTGATTATCCATTTCCTGCCTCAGAAAAATGATAAGTACTTTATGTTGGTGGTTGCAATTCGTCTGTTTGCCAAATGGATTATGCTGAGGACATAACATCCACAGTGAGTTCTGTTGCATAACAAATGCAGGATGAACTTGGATAAGATGTTAATCCCTGGTCAGTGCTTTAAAGCAGCTGCAGCCCTGCTCTCAGCAGCAAAATGTCAGTTTCAAAGATGATATCACCACGCCTTGAGAGGGTCACCATGTTTAAGATTAGATTAGGTTAAGGCAAGAGTAAGGTGAGTTGTACCATAATGTATACCAATTAATAGTTGTTAAGTATGTCCACATAGATATAAGTTATTTTGTTTGACAAGCAGCCTTACAGGGTGGTCCATAGTTAAACTCTATGTGATGTGTTTGTGTGGGACAACAGTTACAAACATGCCCGTCTCTTCCCAACCATGAATGACTGAATGAAACATTGTTCATCTCCTCTGGGTTGAAAAAAAGAGGGACATAATGCAGCTATAGAGAAATAGAGGAGTGCTGTCTGACTCTCAATTTAGCCCCAAAACATCCTCGCCAAGTGATTCTTCCAAGAGTTGATATTTACCTGACAGTTTTGTTAGCCAAACTAAATTGCACTGAATCATTTGACCCCCCCCCCCCCTTCTCTTGTCTCCCCTCCTCCCAAATTTTCCTCACAGAGCGATAGGCTTCTGATCAAAGGCGGGAGGATTGTGAACGATGACCAGTCCTTCCATGCTGATATCTACATGGAGGATGGCCTCATTAAGTAAGTCCTTCATTGAACCATTTCATTTCCTTCCTCCACTCAACCAAGTTTATTTCTTTCATACTTGTTCTACTTTTAAAATACTTCTTTCACACAAGGCTGCAGATGGATTCTGCTGGAGTTTTTGGGTAAAAATTAGTGCAAAAAGTTCAGTAAGATATTTCCTCCAAATTTTATGTCTTACTTGATACGTTGCACTTTTTCCCCAGCTACAGTGTGAGCCATTCCTTTCATTTAAATGCCTTTCAGTGTGTCTAGATTTACCTTCACTTTAAGATGCCAACATCAAAGCAGCCATGCCAACATGCCTGGTTTCTTCTACTCTTCCTGTGAAACAAATAAAAAAAGCCACAATGAATTTAAAAGTGAATGCATGAGCTCAAACTGCTTCATCATGCACCGTGTCAACATCAAGAAAAACATGACCTCTTTTTGATGTTTTTCTTTCCACCCTCAGTGAAGTGATAGATAGAGTTTAATAGTCAGTCTCGTCCTCAGTCCTCGTCCTCTCGTCCTATGTCTCCTACTGATACAGCCAGGGCGGTGGGAACTGGACTGGCAGTCCCCCATTTTTTTTCCCAGTTGTAGACTCTTTGTCCCTCTTGCCTCTGAGGGAGAAGGCTCAGGGAGAGGAAGCCACAGAAAGCTTGGTGTTGCATAATAAACACCCGTTCCCCTGCAGCACCAGTGAGCTGCTGGCAAATGCACAGAAACGCTGGCTTCTGCCTGCCGGTCTGTCTGGCATATCTCCTTTATAAAGTCTGGGCAAGGGGACTTTTGAAAAAAGATTTTAACAAATGTTGAGATGTTGACATGGTGATAACGTGCTGCTTCAAGTTCAGCAGGCGAGCCTGTGTAAAAGCACAGCTTTAGGCATTTGTCCCTGAAACAAATGTTTTCTTACATGCATGCATTCATAACACCATTTACAGGCAAATCGGAGACAACCTGATCGTGCCTGGTGGGGTGAAGACCATCGAGGCCAACGGGAAGATGGTGATCCCCGGCGGCGTTGATATCCACACCCACTTCCAGATGCCATACCGTGGAACCACAACCGTGGATGACTTTGCTCAGGGATCAAAAGCTGCCCTCGCTGGTGGCACGACCATGATCGGTAAGCGCTGCGGGGAAAGTCATCCACACATGTGACATTGGCTGCAGTCAAAGTGTCACTCAGCATTCACAGAGAAA
Organism: Leptatherina wallacei; assembly: GCA_028567055.1. Classification (NCBI taxonomy): domain Eukaryota; kingdom Metazoa; phylum Chordata; class Actinopteri; order Atheriniformes; family Atherinidae; genus Leptatherina; species Leptatherina wallacei. The sequence continues at coordinate 16,941,371 of JAOXYM010000016.1, read as the reverse complement.
AAAACAAAAAGAGGTTATAGTGAAATTGGGGGTTGGCTGTTACCCAAACACAGGACAAGTGAAAGGGAGGGGTGGGGAGCAGTTTTGGGCTGTTATGGGCAACTCTCCAAAAACAAAAAGGGCCATACAAAAGACTGAGTGTAGGGGACAGGAGTAGAGGGCGGTACATAGTGAAACACTGCTCCCACAGAAATGGGGCACCGTTCAGGAGTGCGTCTGCATCCTTGTCTGTGTGGAGTTCAGTCTCAGTATGTAGTTGCATGTAGTTTAGAGATGCTATCACAGCCAACAGCTGGTAGATACCACAGTTTCATTCATACCAGGAGCTTTTTTTTTTAGGCTGGCTGCTGTTCTACTGCCTCTTTGCCACTGTGGCTCTTAGTTCAAACAAATTCTAACAGGCGTGCTACTGTAGTTAGCTCTATTCATGGGATCCATTCACAGAGGGATTATATTGCAGGCGGTGATGTGTGAGAAAGTGGAAATGTGTGTCTCCTTGTGTGTATTGTATACAGTATATACCTTTTTTTAATCAGATGATGCTTGTTTGATTAGTAGTGCACAAAAAAGTGATTCAGATTTTTGACAGTCAACAACAATGTTTTGTTTTGTCAGTCACTTTACTATTAATCTGTTGTTTACTATTGTGGTTTTTTGTGTGTACACGTGTGTGTGACTGCCTGTTTAGCTGCATCCTATTAACATAAGCAGATTGGGATGTCTTTGTCTTTAATGGGATAAAGGGACGGTCAGGTGGTGAGCCAGCAGGATGTCTTATTTTACAATAGCTGAGTAAGACAGAGCGGGATATTTAGTTTGCAGTGTTGGTTGTCTAGAGTGAGGCAAAGCAGACATGAAAGACAGGGAGTATTCACTTTACAGGCATGTACAAAGATAAACATCTAGACTGTTTTTGAATGTACAAATAAAATCAAGCCAATGTTTTCTACATTTCTAGATATATGCTTCAGCTACAGGAAAAGAGGCTGTATGCTTATATGACCCAATTTAAAAAAGATGGGACAATATACAATATAAATGAAAAAGAAAATGCAATGATTTGTAAATATCATCCAATATTTTATCCACAGTATGAGATAATAATAATGATAATAATAATACAATTTCAAAAAATTCTACTTTTAATATATTTTATATCATGAAAAATATGAGCTTATACAAAATGTACAGCAGCAAGCAATGAATAAAAAATTGGGATGGGGCAACAAAAGTATGTGGTGCTAGAAAGAAACAGCTGGAAGAGCATGTTGCAACTAATCTGGTTTATTGCAGTGACTCTAAAAGATATGGACAAACCTTCCACCACATGACCCGTAGGTTTCTGTAGAGCTGAAAAGAGGCTCAGTGGGCAGTTCGTACCTTCGCATCTTGGCAGTGTCACGTGTCTCGTCACTCCCGGAAAATACAAAAATGGGCAACAAAGTGGCGCTGAGAGGGGGGCTGTGAGCATGGGGACGGATGATTTACACTCTTCCTTCTCTGAGCTGCCTGTAGCTACGAGCTAACAAAGCTAACCTGGAGCTAATGAGCTAATGGAAATAGGCGGCACATCACAGCAGAATAAACTCTTAAAAAGAGTATGAAATGTAATTTTTAGAACATTAAAACTTATTTAAAAATTCTTAACCTTTCAAGTAATTTTTAACGGATAGTGTGCATGGTGTTTTTTTGTTTTACCTTCAGTAAAAATCTTTGTGGTATTTTGTGAACATTAAATGCTTGGCCAAGACGGCCATTGAGACATTTTCTAAATGTGCATAATAAAATGGCGCCACCCTTGTATTCCCGCATAATAAAGTCGATATGCTGACACTGTTTAATATGAAGTTATAACGACTATTTAGAAGTTTCAGCCAAAGCACATCAGTCACTTCTGCTGCTGGAGCACCTGCACGTGAAGGTGTCTGACTTTTTTTCCCCTCCACTCCGCGGAAGGATCAGCTGATGTGTGAAATCAGATCCAAAAACGCTGATAATTACAAGGTAATAGGTTATTTCATAGCAAATATGATTTCCTAATTTCCCAATGCAGCGTATTTTAGAGAAATGGAGCGCCTTCAGATGCGTGCACCTGGTGGAACCACAGCTCCGTGTTCTGCGGGACTTGATTTCAATCGTTTCCTTGTCAGGTCCATATGATCTCCTTAACAAGAAGCACCTCATTCTCCCCCACCTGATCTGTGCTTTTGATTAAAGTAGGCGTGGCTATTGCGATAGGCCGGTAGAGCCAAAATCTCAACCGTTGGCCAAATTTATACCTTTTCAACCGTATAGCGTTTATACCGCCCACCTCTAATGTAGAGTACATAATATCATCTGAAGACTTATAGAATTTGGAGACATCACTGTCCACAAATGACAATGCTAAAAATCATAATTGGATGCCCATGACCTTTGAACCTTTGGGAGTCACTGCATTAAAAATGGGCATGACATTTTTTTCATGGCCATCAGGAACAAACCATAGTCTATGAACACAGTTCACTGTGTCATCTATACATGCAGGTTAAACCTTGATCATGCAAAGAAGAAGCCATATGTGATCATCCCTGTCTTTTCTAAGTCAAACTCACTGAAAATGGACTGAAGCAAAGCAGAAATGTTCTGTGGTCGGATTGATAACATTCAAATATTCTTTTTGGAAATTATGGATGTCACATCCTTTGGATTAGAGAGAAGAGGGACTGTCTCACTATCTCATTCATTGATAATATAGGACAACATTTCCTTACCAAACATCCAGCAAATGGTATCCTCGGTTCCCATATTCATAGACTGTTGTTAAAAGAATGCTACACACAGTGGTAAACATAGACCTGTCCAAACTTTATTGAGTTGCTACGATCAAATTAAAAAAAGATCATGTTTTTTATGAAATAGTAAAATGTCTCGCTTTCAACATTTGTTATGTATTATGTGCTCTATTGTGAATAAAATATTAACTTACTGAGATTTGTAAATCATTGCATTCTGTTTTTATTTAGATTTTACACAGTCTCAACTTTTTTTGGAACTGGGGTTGTGAAAAGTACAAGTGCATTTCAGGAATGTAATGCCACCTCATCATCTTACTTGATATTGATTATGATGACTTAACCAAATACAAAAATGTCAACAGCTGAGCAGGCCCCCAACTTTTTCAAGGACATCTGAAACGGTGTAAACAAAATGCGATGTGACATCTGACAAGATTTGTCTGGACTAGCTGAGCACTACAGGAATCCAGACAGCTGATTATGCAAGATAAACAATACACGGAGAAGGCAGAAACACCAGCAGACAAATTCTGATGCCCTGTCTATGACTGTCCCCGTCCCACTTGTCCCCGTCACTTGGTTGTCTTTTAATTTAATTTCTCCTGGCGTCTCTTCTCTTTGTCTCCATCGCCTATCTCCCCGCTAACCTTTTCTTTTACTCTCCTGTCAATCCTTCAATGTGGTGTCTTCCTTTCTCTACCATACATCTACACCAGTGGACCATGTGATCCCAGAGCCTGGCACCAGCCTGATAGAGGCCTATGACCAGTGGAGGCAGTGGGCTGATGAGAAAGCCAGCTGTGACTACTCTCTCAATGTGGATATCACCCACTGGAATGATAGCGTAAAGCAGGAGGTGGATAATCTCATCAAAGAGAAAGGTAGGCTGTGGGGACATATGATATCTAACTTGTGACTTTTAAACAAGAATGTCGTACTGATTGTTGGTCATTAAAGGTGTGGTACAGGGATGTAGGGATGGGAAAGGTGTGACTGATCATGTTTGAATCTCTCTGATGTCTTGATTTTATTTGTTTTTCTAGGTGTTAATTCGTTCCAAGTCTACATGGCCTACAAGGACTACTACCAGATGAGCAACAGTGAGGTACACTAGCTTAAAAAAAATAACACTTTAAAGTTGTAATTGTATTAGAAAGCTAGTATTAGTTTAATATTTCTTGATATGAAAAGGTCAGGGAACAAACTTTTGTTTATGGAAAGAAAAGGTCTTCAGGACGAACTGCGCTTTTGTCTTTCTACACATCCATGATGCTTTAGTAAAGAAGTTGTGTCCACAAAGCTAGAATTTTTATACTTGAAAGAATCCAATTTATTAAACTTAAACTCGATTTTTCGATTCCAGGACTGGTAAAAGCTCTGTATTATATCTGCAAATAATCAACATAGTTATGTTTATTCCCCATTTGTCACATCAGCTATCACAATTTGCTGATAAACTGGATTATCAAGAGGTTAGACAACATAGCAAAGACTTAGTATTTTAAGCCTAACATCATGTAGCTATAGTCTAAATATTTAAGGTAAATTTTCAATTAAAGGTAAATTTTCAATTAAGAATGCGCCGCTTGCTGGCAGCAAATTGTAGCAGCTCCAATCATACAGTTTAATCATTACTTCACTATCGCCTTTT
>JAOXYM010000016.1:16917609-16936843 GCA_028567055.1 Leptatherina wallacei | reverse complement strand
AAAAAACTCTGCTACAACAATAATTTCCCTCAAAAGGGATAAATAAAGTATTTTTCATTTCATTTCATTTCATTTAAAAATTTTAAATAAGTATTCAGCATTATTCTCTGCTTGGAAACGTTCTCTTTGTTCTCATGAAAACTGTAGTCTGTGACATACCATGAGTTTATACATCCTTGTAAACAGTTGCAAGTCCAGACCATGTGAGGCAGGGCTCTTCGTGTTTCTCATGCAGCTGTAGCTAATTCAGTTTTTAGAGGATCATATGAGGTAACTGAAATAGCCCATGTTGAAAAACTGATGTCATGCACCTCGCTAAGGAACCGTGGCAAAGCAACATAACAACAACTACAGCTCATCCCACCAGTTTCAACATTTCTAGAGACCACACACAATAATTGCAGTGTGTCTCCGTAGACATCATTTAATTGTGGGCTTCTTTTAAGTTTTGGCAAATGAGTGACCCCCTGAGTTATAAAGTAGTGTCTGCCTCTGGATTTTAAACAGCCTGGCTGGCTGGATTTTAAAAGTGAAAACAGCAGCACTATAATTTTTCTGTCTCTTTCCCATGCAGCTCTATGAAGTTTTTACCTTCCTGGCGGAGAGGGGAGGCATTGCTCAAGTCCATGCTGAAAATGGCGAGATCATTGCTGAGGTAATGACAGAAAGTCCCCGTTTTCCTGATTACATTCTCTTCAATTACTTGTCTCATGCTAAACTCTGTGATCTGTTTATGCTTAAATGTGACTTATTTCACTTTTGTTGGCTTTAGTTTGCCTTATCACAGTGCATCTCCACTACCTACAGACTAAACAGTCTGTCAGTGATGAGAGGGAGACTGTGTAGGGCAGCACTGTGTGGGTGTAGTTTATACAGGGTTGTGCTGTTTGTGGACTAATGAAAGTGAATCAGCCGTAATACTTGGTGGATTTAGACAGTTGTTATTAGTCAGAACTCCAGACCATGCCTGGATTCTATCCCTGCATACATGTTGGATCTGATTCATCGTAAATCCGAGCTCCCTTATCCAGTTTGAAACTAGAACTTTGAAAGAGTCTGATTTCCATCAGCTGCAAAAGCCAATGCATTTGATCTGACAGATTATGTCATGTCCTAACTTCAGACCCCTTGAGATAGACACATCTTGTTTAGACTTGCATGTGATAAATGCTGATACTGCTGTTCTACAGTATATGTTGTCATCAAATGACAGTCACTGTTACAAAATAGCTTAAAGCTATGGTTCCTCCTACAGCCTAAACTTAAAAGTTGCATTTTCCCCTATAAATGCAAATTTGAAAATCCAGCAAAAACTTTACTGACAAAGCTTGCAACTCATTAGTGGATATGTATTTTTGGCAGTCGTTATTAATAATATTATTCCACTTAGAATATATGAAAGCTACACGCTACTATTTTCCCACGCTACATTCCCATAAAGTCACTCTGATTAAGTGTCTGGGAAATGGGAGACAGAGTTAGGCAAAAGGGGAAAGCAACTCAAGGCCGATGCTCTATTTTTCATCTTTAAAGTAAGTTACCTAAATCCATACTTACATCTAATGGGTTCTTCTTTTGTGCATCCTCCACTTCTCCATCTCCACAAAGTTTCAGGATATGTCGCAGTAGTTTTTGAATAATCCCATTATCAAATAAAGGACTGTAAAGATCACATACATCCTTAGGGATTTTGCAAAGGTAAAAAATGACCCTCTGGAAGTATAAAACCCAAACCCGTGAAATGTTTTCTTATTAAGGACTGCAGCTGTGGCTTAACATATGGAGAGTGGAACTGTTTCATCCAGCGTACATCTTCCATTTAACTTGGATGCATGAAACAGTCCCAAGTGTGGCATTGTTGAGCAGAGCTGGATTTTTGCTTTTTTGCCAACAACAGCTAACAAAGCTCCACTCAGTGCAACAAAATTAATCTCTTCGGACAAGTTTTTGTTGACAGAGGCTGTAGGGATACAGTGTTTCTTGTGTTGGCCGCCTCCATGCATATTTTAGTTTTTGATTATTTGATAATGTTTGGCTTCTTGTATGCATATCCTTATTATTATCCATAAGATTGGACTTGCATCCAACCTTGTCAGAACCCATTGCTCATAGTTTACTTACATTTAGCCAGACCACAGCAGGGTAGACTAACCTTGCTTCCTGTTTATGATAAGTTCTTGTCTTAGCTTACAAATGCTAAACCAGCTTTGAGCCACAAATTCATGCATGTAAACAAAAAATTTATAAAAAAGATAAAGCACAATTAAACAAGCAGATACTGATGATAGAAACTAATTAGCAAAGCTGGTATGTAGATCTCTGTAAAAATAACAGCAATAAGCCAACTCCACCTATATATAGCAGCTAAGTTCCACATTCAGTCAGTTTCTGAGATAAGTAGTGGGAATTCTTTTCTGACAATTACATATGTTCAAAAATCTTTAAAGCTTATAAAAATGTTATCACTGTTTCATCTAACAGCATTTCTCAGGCTGTAAATTTAATGGTTATCTGTCCCAAACTCTGAAAAATACTGTAATTTTCATAAAGGGCTTAAAGAGGAGAAGAAATCTTGTGTAATGTGTTAGACATTAAACCTTTTTTTGACAGAGGATTGGGTGGCATTAATGGCTTCATCGATATATTAAAGTAATTTCACAGTTGTTCAGACATCACTTTTATGTAAATGCTCATCTAAACTTTGTCCAGATACAATACTAACAGAGAAAATTATGCCTTATTTGCTAGCCTTAAGATATTGAACAGCACATACAATGAGGCATAACATAAAGAGTTCGGTAAATGTGTTGTGTGTTCATAAAGTTTACCAGCAATGGTTGTTAGTAGATAAAAATATTGATTTTATTCACATTGCAATAAGACACTTCCATAGGCTTCTTGCTTTTTCTAATATGCACTTCTGATAATGAACATAGCTGTCTTCACTACGGTCTCATTGCTGTCTAATGTCTGGTGTGTCAGACAGGAGAGGCCGGAAATGAAGTGGAGAATATTAAGCAAAGTTTTTAACAATTCTGTTGGCCAAGATTCACTAAAGATGCTTGAGGCGCTGAACTTAATGGTTGTTGGAAACACCCATAGAGTTGGAAAGTTTGAACAGGAAACTTCTGTAGAGCAGGTAATACTGCGCTTTAACTGTGGATGTTTGTCTGTTAATGTAACTGCAGTAGTTCATGCTTGTGCCGTTTCAAAAGTGTTACATAAATGTTCCTAGCTTGACCTTGCAAGATAGGTGCTTATTTAGGCATGAGGACATCTTCAGCTGCTGCCAGATAAATGGAAAAGAATGCATGTCTGAAACGGTAAATCTGCCTTCATGCAGGCCTCGTTTGTGCATTTACTGCAACGCACAATGTCTGCATGTGTGTAAAGAGCCTCAACAGCCCCAATAGGATTCCCACAGATGCCTGTGTGTGGCCTGACTAAGATGATAAAACTTTTGCTCATACAGAGACACACAGATCATTATGCTAAATGTGACGACCACTTTGCATCTTCTCAAGCGTTTAAGCCACTAATTTCCAATGAAGAGTCCTGTACATAAATATTAGCTGAGGAGTTAAGAGTGTGTTTTTGTGTTTGTTCAACAGGAGCAAGCTAGGATGCTGCAGATGGGTATTACTGGACCAGAGGGACATGTGCTGAGCAGGCCAGAGGAGGTATAACACTGCACACACTGTCAGTTCAAGTGAAATATAACAAGTGTGAACCCTTTTGGCTCACACTCTTAAAAAAATGAGATTTTAATCTATAAAAAACATCTTGAAAAAATAAGAGGGTTCAAACAGCCTGTTGCTGTGCAAATATGGTTGTAGCCCAGACCATAAACTCACATTGTCCACCAGACTGTGGACTGTTTTTCACACACACACATCTTGGTCTTGTTACACACATGTGGTTCCAGACATTAGCAGTGCTGTGTTAAAATCCCCTGGTTACCCCCAATTGTTGCTGCTCCTCATTCTTCAACAAACAGCAGAAATCAAAGCCACGCATTCAGCTCAGAAACTTTTCTGCCACTAGCTTGACTGGGATTTTCCATTCTGCGGTGCAGTGGGGTGATGTCGTCCCACCAATACCACAATGTCATGCAGTTAAGGGGAGTTTTAATAATCAAAGCCAAAGCTGTATTATTATATTTATTTATTTATGGTGTCCTGTTTGGTCCTAATGTATGGGTTATTGGACCCAGACTGAGCTTGCTGACTAGAGAACTGTAATCAGCTGAGGTGTTTGCATCACACAACCAATATGGCATCCTTTTTTCAATATCTCACTGCACCTTTTTATAATTTTGTCCTGAAAACCATTTATAGTTCTTTCAAAAGGACTCCATAAACATGGTACTGAATGGAAATGGATTGTTCATAAATTTAATTATCTTAATAAAATGCCATGTGCTTCACTCCAGATTGACAACATGTGTCTAAAATCCAGCCTGTTTTCAGTCTTTGAGTTAGCAAAATGTGGAAACATGTGGTGCTCATCTGACCTCACTTTGTTTATTCTAATATTTGTTTTCTGGTTACATAAAATTAGCTTTTAACCAAATTAATTCATTACAGCTAATAAGAATCCTCAATGTATTTAGTAAATAATGTTGAAAAGTATTTGTTATGTCCTGTCTTTTCAAAAATTAACCATTCAGATTATACAACTCCAAAAATAATATTTGCTGTAGTTGGGACACTTGAAGTATAAAAGTAAAGAAAATAAACTACTCTATTCTGTCCTCTCTCTAGCTGGAGGCTGAGGCTGTGTTTCGTGCCATCACCATCGCCAGCCAAACCAACTGTCCTCTCTATGTGACCCGGGTCATGAGCAAGAGTGCTGCTGACATCATCTCGCTGGCCCGCAAAAAAGGTAATGAGAAACATTTAGATGTAAACAACAGGTTTAAATCAAATCATGAAAAAATAAGTTACATTTTTCCCGTGTGCACAACTACAGGCAAAGATGATAATGCAGAACTACAGCAGATAGAAAATTGCATCTTCATATAAACTAAATAACATTGCAAGAAGATGCCTTCAAAGATGCATATCTCATTTGTTTGCATGGAAAGTTAAGCAAGCTCTGTGAATATTATATGGGTCTCCTGACTGCAACCATTCAGTTGACCATTTTTGGAAGCAAAATAATTGAATGTGATGCACTGAACGTTGGTTCAAGTGGTGCTCCTAAATTTTGTGCTATACTCCTGGTGCTAAAGGAGATCTCTAGTCTGCATCACAGGCTAACTTCATACAATCTGAAATCCATGTGCTTTTAACTAAAATTGTACAAGATATCATGTTGATTTCTTCTCATATTGTTTATCACACATATGGAAACTAGAAAGTTGGCTCTAAAAGGAAATTCAAACTATACAGTTTGAAATGCATTCAGGATCACTGACATTCTTTTATGAGATTATTTCTCTGATTACAGGAATTCACTGACCTCAGATCTGCTTGATGGAAAGAAAAAAGCGTCTTTTTTCAATAACATCTGCAACTGTCATTCAAGTCTTTTTTGTGGCTCGGTTGTCATTTCACATAAAGAACAGATTAGAACTCCCGGGATATGGGGGATTGTGAAATAAACTCTTTGTTTTTTGAGAATGAAAGGAGAAAATAAGAGAGAGCAGAAAAGAGAAAAGTGTGTGCTTTTCACATGTACAACCATCAGAGGCTTTCAAACCTTTTACTTATTCAGTTTTAAACCAATATGGACTTGAATCACATGAAAGCAAAGGACAATTTGAAAAGATAATTTAAAAAGCAAACACAATAGCAGACATCCAGGATCAACTCAGGATCATCATGCATGGAATAACAATTTCAACTGAAATTAATCAAAAGGGAAATTTGTGCATTGCCAGCAGTGGCCAAGTTCCTCTGTTGCGAACACTCAAGTGAATTACTAAAGCTTTTAGTGAGATTAAACGTCTGATAAATTAATTAGGCTTAACTGATGCAACTCGTGATCTTTGAGAGTCAAGAATTGCCACACATTTGATACTTTAATAAACCTTTTTTTCTGTGATTCCTTTTCAGGAAATGTGGTGTTTGGGGAGCCAATCACAGCCAGCCTTGGGACCGATGGGACACATTACTGGAGCAAGAACTGGGCCAAAGCAGCTTCTTTTGTTACATCACCTCCTCTTAGCCCTGATCCCACCACTCCAGACTATCTGAACACACTGCTGGCCAGGTACGTAGCACACCGCTGCCCTCTGGTTCGGTATGTATGACCATGTTATATCATCTTATATTATTAATGTGCTCCTACATACAAAAAATACAGCTGCCGGGATTGGTTTGTAATAAGTTCACATTCTTTGTAAATCTTCATGTGCATAATGATTATTTTTGAATAAGCAACTTCAAAATCCCACCCTGCTGTTTTAGGTAAGAGTTTATTTGTCTCTGACTTATCACATTTGTTACACAGCTAGTGATCTTAATCTGGTCAGAAACTTCCAGCGCCACGTGGAAACAGGAAACATTTGCAATGTTTTTGTCCTGGAAAAAACAAACTCTTGCACGCTGCTTACTTCAGCTTCTTTTGGTCCTTTTTCCTCCTAAAGTAAATAAACATTTCCTGATGTTTGCAGAGCTTTGCTTGTGTACACAGACTTTGCTGCGCTTGTATAATTCCATCTTCATGTGTCCTCTTCTTTTTCTCCCAGTGGAGACCTGAGCGTGACTGGCAGTGCTCACTGTACCTTCAGCGTGGCCCAGAAAGCCATCGGCAAGGATGACTTCACTCAGATCCCAGAAGGTGTCAACGGAGTGGAGGAAAGGATGACGCTTATCTGGGATAAAGCTGTGGTGAGGAATGGTTGGGGTCGTTCTTTCCCTGTTTTGAAACTTTAGAAAATGAAAAATAAGTGAGTTTGATAATGAGAGAGGCAGATGAAGATTTATGATTAATTCATTAGCTTTCTACCCTTTAACCCTAAAGAAAGCATGCATTTCTAAGTAGAAGCTTTGCTTTTTGTTCTGTCCTGCTCATGCTACTCCTTTTTCCACATCCAAAGTATGTGGAAGTATGTGGACCATCTTTGTGGTCTGTAATGTTTTAGGAAGCATGTTCTCCCAGTGTTTTATCTGGCTTTCACTTTTTCCCCACGTCTCTGCCCACCTCAGGTATCTATTACACTTAGAATGCCTTACTGCGGCTCTGAGCCTTTCTTCACCCTGTATTAGTCAATCTCCACATCTGTCTTTTCCTGCATGAAGCACTCTACCCTCGTTTTTCTTTTGTGCTGTTATCACTGCATCGGTATCTGGCTAACTAGCAGGCTTGTTTGAGCCTTGTTGTAGAGTGCAGTACTGGCTATAAAATGTTGGTAGGCATTTCTGTAGGGCAGCTGCTTAGAGTCCAAACTCCAAACTTAGGCTGACTGCTGCAGGGTGTATTTCAGAAATCTTGACAGTCAGGCTAGCTGTTTCCCAGTGCTTCAAATACTTAATTTATATACTTAATTAATAAATACTTAAATTAATTGCCTCTTGATAACAGTACCTTCATATTTTACAACTGAGACAGCCACAAAAGTGATGGAATATTCCTTAAATATCTTGTTCATAGTAGACCTAATTCCAAGTCATCTGTAACTTATCATTTCATCACTGGATTAAGAAAACACATGCCACAGGATGACAAAAATATACCCTTACATGTAAGGAAGATGCATTATCCGATGCTGTATTTCTGTTTAATGGTACCCTATGGATTTATCTTTCAGCAAAGGAGAATTCTATTACATGTTCTTGAGCTTTAACAACTTCCTTCCCCTTTTTAATGGCACATTGCTCCATATTTTAGTGCTTAGTTTTCCATCAGGGGATTATGTTTCCATCAGCAGGGTTGTGTGTTGGTCACCCACAAGTGGACGCCTGAAATATGGAAATTCCGCAGGGCTCCACGTGGCTAATTACCATAAGTAACGCTAACCACTTGGCAAATAACTGAAAATTTACACAGTGAAGCAAAAATATTTTTCAACAGCTATTTTTGACCTATACACATGCTGTTTTACCCCTAAATAAATTGTGCTCTTCATAAAAAAGTTAGCATCTTAGCTTCTCATTACATCAAGGCAGTTCTTGTTTTCCTCCACAGTTTATAGCATTCTTAGTTATAACATGTTGCTCTTCGTCTTGGTACCGATAACATTACTGTATTTAACACAAGTCTGTGCATGTAAAATGTTTGCAAAATCACAAAGGCTAAAGTCCAACCAAAGGAATTCAATGTTTCTGACAGAAGACACTCCTCTGCTGTCCAGGCTTTTCTTCTTTATTACGTTACATCACTTTAAAACATATTTGCATAACGCCTGCCTAATTTTTGGCATTGCAAAACAAAAGCCAAGCAGCTGTCTTGCATGCAACCATTTCTGTTAAGTCAGCTAAGCAGCTGGAGCTGATTGGATCTTTCAGGACCATAGGAAGGAGTGAAAGCAGAGGCATCAAAACAGAAGAGAGAAGGGACATATTGCAGTTATTGTGTGAAGCTATCTTAGTAACCCCCAAATGAAACTATAAATGGGTAAAGAAAAGTAAAATGTTTCTTTTTTACTACTTTAATCTTTGCACTCTTTTTTTACCACTTCTCATCTTTAAGTCTAATACCTTGCAGCTCTATTAGCATAAATATATCAGATATTGACTTGATTTCAGAACCTACACACCCTTGCTACACACAATAGTAATAATTCTAAAAGTAGCCGTCAATGGTGGGTTGGGTACTGTTATAGAATTCCCAGTAAATATGTCACCCTGTTCTTTCTTGTTTTGTTCTCAGACCACAGGTAAGATGGATGAGAACATGTTTGTGGCCGTCACCAGCACTAATGCAGCCAAGATCCTGAACCTGTACCCTCGTAAGGGTCGGATCGCTGTGGGTTCGGATGCCGACCTGGTCATCTGGGACACAGACTCCCTTCGCACCATCACTGCCAAGACACACAACTCGGTATGTGCAAAAGTCAAAACTCGTGTCAAAAGTTGGCTTTTTCTTCTTCTTCTTTTTTCTTCTGCTTCTCATTTCACCTCCTCATTTAAACGGGTGAAACTGACTTGTGTCTAAATTTCCTCGTCAATCCTTTTAGTTACACTTTATTTAATGTGACAGGTGGTTTGTAAAACAATATCTAGTATTTCTCAGGTGCAAACAGTATGAGAAGGAAATTAACATTTTTATTGTTGGAAGTGTGATTTAAAAAAACAAAACAACAGTCAGCTACAGTGTGTGATATAAGTGTTTACATCTGTGTGCAAGACAGAGAAGGTTGGAGAGAGAGAGAGAGAATGAGAGAGAGCACATTTTTGAATAGCATCCAGAAAGCTCTCAGTTCCTCTGAACAGAAATGAAGTCTCAGTGGATGTTCACCACTAATTTTCCTCACAGCATTCGTCACATGACCAGATCTCAATGTAAAGTTGAGCCTCGCTAAATCCAAAACCCTTCTGTTATGACAACGCGATTATTTAGAAAAGTATTGAAATACATAGGTTTATCCTTGTCTGAAAGAAAACATGCAACATACAGCAGGGAACATATTGTACATACTGTATAGTTTACAGGTATCTCCTTTCCCTTGTTGCTCATACAGATCATCCAGAATGCATTAATTGATGGGGAACTTAGAGAATACCAGATGTTGTTCAATGTTTGGTTATAGTAAATATGTTTTTAAACTACCACATAAACCCCAATGACATGCACATCGTCAAAAAACAAGTCATACAGTGCATGCAGTCTGATTCAGAACTGCAGTGTAAGTCCATTCATTACATCCTCCTTCTTGGCAAAAGTCTTTGCTGGTCTTGTACTCTTTTGGTCTTTTTACTTTGACTAATTTCTCCAGATGTGATGGCCAGAGTTTGAAGGAGCCAACCATGAATCACAGCTGGAGGAGTACTCAGTTTTCATTGATGAATATTTGGAAAAATCATGGACTTGATTGCAGTTTAACATCAAAAGTAACAGAAAGGCGATTAGTGCTGTTTCTGCTACCTTTAAAATAAATTCATATTACATCCGTCAGAGCCTGTTGAGCTGTTTTACATGTAATAAGACTAATGTTTATTTTGCTTCAAATTAGAAATCTGGACCCCTGGTTTTTGAACTCTAGACTTTTTTTTTTAATTAAATGAGTTTAAAAAAGTTACTTCAGTTTGATTAATTAGCTTCTCTAAATTACAATCGTTGACTTTCCGAAACCAGTTTTTGCCGTCTTGTTTTCAAAGTTAAATATTGAATGTGAACTACATGAGAAACATGTAAAACTATCCCATTCCAGATGGTTTTTGTCCTCACCCAGGACATTTGGCCTCATAAAGCCTCACACACACAACGTCGCCACACGTTTCACGCACACACTACAAGTACACCTGGTACATGTGAGAAATGGGGTTTCTGCCACCATGCAGACACGAGAGGATTGCTCACAGGCCGCTGAGCAGCAGAGGAAGCGTCCGTACAGGAAATGAAGGCTTTCTTTCCTCCTTTTACAGAAATCCACGTGTGGAGGGAGAATGTATTTACTAACAAGCTACAGTATGTTCACTATAGTAGAGAAATGATGAAGTAAAACTTGTAGATTTATGTTTAATTTGCCTAACTTCTTAATGGTAGCAGTAAACGAGTGCTGCTCCATATCCAGATTGAAGGAACAGAGTGAACCAGAGAGAACTGGACTAATAACACGCCTTCTCTAAATGTGGAGTATATCCACAGAGGATCCGTGGGTTCTTACATAATGATGTTACCCCTTCATTTCCTGCTGGTTGTCCTTCCAGATAAAATAACAGAAACGAGTAGAGGACAAGAGCGCAGCAGCTCCCTGGGCTAGTAAATCTACCTTAATGGATACCATGATGCCAGACCAAACATAACTAGCTGTGTATGGTTGCACAGTGTGCTGGCTCTCCCTTTACTCTGCTGTCTCATAGTTTATCAGCAAATCCGCATCTGGTCTAAATTGAATGATGTTGTCAAAATAGAAAAAGCACTGATGCATGAAAGACTATTTAGATACATAGACAAGAACACGCAGCAACACAGGCTCAAACCCACACACACAGACACACACACACACGCTCAGCTTAGATATGACATCATGTTTGGCACGATGTGAGTTTCAGTTATGTCCTGTTCTGGCCTGAATTTGGACGGCAGAAGAAAACAGGGCCGTGTGCAGAGGAAATAAGCAACAAAGGAGTGAAGGGGTGGGAACCATCAGGGATGACAAACAAATCCAGAAAAGAAAGTTTGCACAAGAGATATTGGAAGAGGAAGAAAAGTGCACCAAACTAAGCAAGAAAGCTGAGGAAGGGAAACAAGGGTTAAAAATGGAGGGGAAACAACAAATAACTTTAAAGAGTAACATGAAGGAAGTTAGAAGACAAGATATAGAGCCAAGGGAGGAAGAGAAACAGTGTGAAGGTCTATGAAGGAGGGGCCAGCTGGATGATAGCAGCTGTTTATGCATGCCAAACAGACAAGTGTAAGAAATCAAGTGACAAATGAGAAAGAATGAGAGTGAGGGATTATGAAAGGGCAGGCTTATGACTCTATAATGTTTTAAAAGGATGATCTAAGTGTATCATAGTAATCATAACCGAGCTCTTTGCAGTTTGCCAGGAATTACTTGTACATGTATTTAATTAGCAGGTGCAGAAAACTCATTTCCCCCACAAATATCTCTGTTTATTTTAGGCTGCTGAGTACAACGTCTTTGAGGGCATGGAGCTCCGTGGAGCCCCCCTAGTGGTGATATGCCAGGGTAAGATCGTTCTGGAAGATGGAAACCTTCATGTCACCTCCGGAGTGGGCCGCTTCATCCCCTGCTCTCCCTTCCCTGACTTTGCCTACAAGCGTGTTAAAGCCAGGAAGCAGGTAAATAAATACAAGTTCCCTCTTCTGTCCAGCCTGTTATTTACAGTTTTACAGCTATTATTTTTCAGCATTTTGGAGCTACTCTGCAGGAAACTGAACTGGATCATTGAAAAAAGTCCAGATGAAACCACATATAAACAAACTTTTCAATGAGGCAGTTTTGTGGGATGCGGGGGAGATACTTTAAGTCTGACATCACTTTCCAAAGTTGAGCCACGAGGCAGTTTTACATGATAAGCTCCCTACATTGCAGGTGGTTGAAGCTTTGTTATATTTCTAAAAGGGATCCGGTCAGTTTGATGCTGGATAACTGGATAACATTTGCCAGAGTATGCATTAAGGATTTCTTTTAATGTTTAAGTCAAAAAATGTGTCCCAAATGAATGATCATCTTGTGAGAAACAGAGTTCCAAAAGCTATTTAGGAATGTTGCTTTTATCACAGGAAAAGCCATTTAGGAAGCTGAGGGGTTTAAAGGGACTTTCCTGGACAATGGCTTGCTTGTTGCTTAGCAGCCAAATGTTGACTGCAAGACCCCAGGAAGTTACTGGAGAAAGCTCCATATCTTGTAGGCAGATTTTAGAGTATCTGCCTCCTGTTGTCACTTTTCTGTCTGTGGATTGATTAAGCAGATGGAAAATGGTGGAAGTAGAAAGGAAGTAACACTGTGTGAGGTGTGCAATCATAATTGAAAATGATTTGATATTTGATTTGCAACAAATGATTCAAAAGAACAAACTGATATTTTTAGTCAGATTAAATATTACAATGCACTCATTGTAATTCTTGAGTACCACAGAGGTCAAACCCCAGACAGCTACAGCATGTCTAAAGTTAAGTAGCCTGTACCACCTCAGGAAGAAGAAATTAAAAAAAGGAACATTTCCAGCTGCTAAATTCAAAGCATGAGAAAGGGTCCTTTTTAACCAGCACATGGACCCCTACTTTCTGCTCTCTTGGCATCTTTCTTCTGGCTCTAGAAATCTCATTTCCCCACAATTTCTTAATTTGCAGCTGGCTGCTGATGAGAAAATGGAGCTCTAGTAACAGCGTGCTGTTTATCTTGGTAGCAGTTACTGTTATGCTTTCTTGGTTCACAGATGTCTCTTTTTAACTCTTCCAGAGCTTCCAAGATTCCACTGAGTCACAGCACTGACAGACTGACTGAAGATGGCTTGTTCACTTGCAGCGTAGTTTCAGCTTGATATGAAAGCGCAGAGAAACTGTAGTTTGTGCCTTTTATGCTGTAAGCTATCAAGAGGTTTGATAATGCATTGTCTGTGTGTGGACTTGAACATCTGGAACTGTTTCTTGAACGGAAATGATCAGAATTATGCGTTTTTAATTTAGACACCAACAATTGTTCAAACAACCATGTAATATGTAGCATGTGTAGGCTTGGTTGCATTTAATTATTTCTCATAAAATACATTTTTCTTTGGCCTTTTCTGTGCTCTTTATTTCTTTCCTCATCACCTGTAGCTGGCAGTCCTAAGGGCAGTGCCCAGGGGAATGTACGATGGCCCAGTGTCCGAATTCTCCATGTCCCGCGGTGGCACCCCTTCGGCGTCGGCACGCACCTCTCCCACCAAACAGCCTGTCAGAAACCTGCATCAGTCTGGATTTAGTCTAGCAGGTAACCCTGCACCATGCGGTGAGCCCAGTTCCTTAATAGAACAACCATCCCAGTATAATCCTTTATTTGCTCCACCATCTAACACCCACTTTGGTCTGAACTCAGTGTCCACTTTATGTTGTGAAGTTAACAGTTATGTGATTTTTTGTTTTTTTAAATTTTTTTTTAATGTTTTGGTTTTAATAAAAAAAATATTCTCTGCCAATCAGCATGAGATTAACTGACTAGTCATACCTTGCTAACATATTTTGTGATGTACAATGTGTGGCATGCATTTGTCTGCGAAATATCACAGCTTATCATGAGAGAATTATTTTTCTTTTTTTCTTTCTGTCTTTTTTAAAAAAATTTCTGTATTTAAATAGTTTGACTTTAAGTTAGATAACCTCCCTTAATAAATCATACAAGTTTCCTGTACATTTACTGTATACATCAGATGAAATTTGGGAAATTTAGTACTATTGCGTGGCTTTATCCCCTCCAGTGATGGGATCCAAGGACTGTGTTAAGTTGTGGAGAATATTTTGCTTGCACAGATTAACCCCACTGGGGTCATTTAAGTTGTTATCTTAAAGTTTAACATTTCTATCCTGATACAAGTGTTCTTTTGTATGATGATGATGCTCCCATCAGGCCTTAATTAATGGTTTGAAGAAGATGAAAATGATCTGTATGATACGTGATTCTATTGTTCTTGTATTTAGCAGATTACCATCTAACTGAAAACCTATTTGAGATTTTGGACCGTTGCGCAAGACAGCACTCTCCATCAGAATCAAATGAGAGAATCTCATCAGAGACACACTCTGCTAGTAGTGGTCTTTGTTTTAGCCACTTTTGCTTCCATTTACATCCTTTTTATGCTCAACAATATAAATACAGAACCGGCTGAAAGTGTCCAAACTTGACTGATGCTGTTTATGGACAATGTACACTCACTGGTCTGGGATTATATATGGAAAATGTTTTTTTGGTCTACTTGAAAAATTACTGCCATTGTTTGAGTTTCCTTCCTTAGTGAAATGAGTCATTCTCTTTAATCATCTCTAAAAAAACATGTCTTACACATACCTTAAATGATAACCACCTATACAAACCTCACAACTCCCAAATCAAATCCTTTCGATATTTGTTTTAGGACACTTTGACCTTTGATTACAGCTTCTTTAATGAATTAAACCACAGAAAAAACAAAGCTTTTCTGACAGTTGCTCTTATTGAAAGTCCCGCTGGATGAGTTTTGGCTTAAGGCATTAAACATAGCGTTTTCAGTCCAGACATCTGGACAAGGTCTGTTAGGAAGCCCTAACTAATGTGAGAGATCACAATAGTATTTTTGTTAGACATCTATTCCATCCTGTAGGACTGCAGAGTGAGCGGTCTGATTGTGCCCATATGTCAGATCAACACAGGATTAGGTTAGATTTAGACAACAAATGCTAAAAATTATATTTGTCACTTTAGTGAACAGCGACACTTAACATATGTGGTGAAATCATGGACCTAATACTCAGTGTTTCCTCTGTTTTACTGTCAGACACAGCAACCACCGTTAATTCTGTGTGAGAGTAATAAATAGATAACTAAATAAGTCCGTATGTACCTTAAATCAGTTATATGAGTTATGTTTTTGTTTTTTTTAAAAAGGAAATTAAACTAGACCTGTTCTGTTTTCACAATGGTACTAGCAGTCTTTGATAATACATGTAGTAATTTTCATTGATGATAACTCAGTTTAAAGTGTGTAGAAGGGTGTTTGGCCTTTGGCAATATTGAGCGACCTGTCTTTACAAGCGTAGCTGATGCAACACCTCACTGAAGGGAAAAAGAAAAGTGACCTTTGGTGGAAAGAATTCCAAATTTGAGTACATGTATTTTGAGGGGAGTGAGGCTGCTCTTTATTTTTTCCCAGGCTTTGTTATAGTTATGTGCTTGTGCATTCTTGTGTACGCACATATGTTTGCATACTCTGAGAATGAGAGTCCTGTCTGTTTTAGTTTTCCAAGGTTACCTCCTGCAGAGTTGATTTACTTGTCTGGAAGGAGATGAGAAGGATCGTTTGAGTAGATGCAGTGCATCATAGGCTGACATCATCCCACCTTCCATTTATATGCTCAGTGATCATTTGTTTAAGCAGATGATCTGGCTCATCCTTTGGTAACACCATTCTTTATGCCAAACTTGAGCATCCTTTTTTAACATTTCAGCAGCCCCTATACAGCACAGTCTGCTATAATTTACATTCCATGTCAATTTCGTGACACTTGCCAGATGTCATGGATAATGATGTCTTTAAAAACCTTCAGTGCCTGGAAATTAATAAAATGAGTGTTCAGTTGTGTGAAGATGTGTGATTTAATGGCATGAGAGCTATTATCTGTTGGGCAAATATGAAATGATTGACAAGTACTGACATTAGTTTCAAGAGGAAGATACAAGACCCTCATTTTATGTCGCAAATGGCCCTGTTTTGTCACAGTATAAAGACCTTATTTTACTGCATTTTCCATTAATCAAAGCAATGCTGTAATTCTACTGTAGTTTGGTTTATTTAACACATATTATGTCCTAGTATGATATCTTCTAGAGTTTACAATACACAATAGGCATAATACAGTTGCGATCATTGCAGAAATTAATAATCAAGTACAGCTTAAGTGTCACTTCCTGTTTGGCAGTTTTGTTGTAACAAACACTTTCATAAAGAGAAAATGTACCTCTTTTTACATCTGGAATGAAGATTTCATCTCTCGCCTTTGTTGAAAATAGAGGCAGAAACTTGTGGTTTTTGAAAATGTGTTTCATTAAAGTCAAATAATGATGGAAAAACATGGCAGAAATTTGAATCATGGTGAACTGGTCTTCACCCAAAGAATCTCATGGCTCTCCATTAGAGAAAAACTCAACATTAGTTTTCCTGTTAAATCTATGTTCTCTTCCCATGTAACACTCTTTTATCTTTCCCTCCTCTTCTCTCTACACAGCTCCCCCAACCCCAGATGAAGTCCCCATCAGGCCAGCTGGCCGTCGTATTGTAGTGCC
The DNA here is from genome assembly GCA_028567055.1 of Leptatherina wallacei. Lineage (NCBI taxonomy): Eukaryota > Metazoa > Chordata > Actinopteri > Atheriniformes > Atherinidae > Leptatherina > Leptatherina wallacei. The sequence continues at coordinate 16,920,249 of JAOXYM010000016.1, read as the reverse complement.
CCCCGGTGGCCGTTCCAACATCACGTCTCTCAGCTAAACAGCAGGAAGACGAGGGGACGCTCCCAGAATAAAACAGCCAGAGTGCAAGAATGTGTGTGGGAGGGAAACGGGGAAGGACGGAGGAGATGCAGAGAACCATGATTAGTTAAAATTTTAAAAAGCAAAACACTGAATCCTCATGCCTTACCTGTCACAATGCTACTATGCTCAGATTAGAATCGTATCCCTTTTCCTTCAGAGAGAAGTGGTTAGGAATCGCCACCAAAGCACATTACACCGCACTGGTTTTTGCCTCATCTAGAACATCTTCTTCTTCTTGGTACTTTGATCACGTATTGATCATCATCACATTAGACCGAGAAAGAAAGCAAACTGTGTTCTCAAAGGAAAATGGATACAGATTTTTTCTGAATGATACTATTGTTCTTTCATCCTGTTTGGCTTTCAATGTCACCCCCCCTTTTCAGTAGCCTGCTTTTCTCCATAGTCAGCAAACCCAACACTAGATCCCGCATTAGCCAGGTATTATCATGCGGTACCATTGATTAGTTCTAGGTGGCATTGTATGTATGGTAGATGTAATGTAGCTTTGTGAATGATGTTGTTGCAGCCTGTTTGGGTTTACTGGACCAAGCAAAATGTATTTATCAAATCTGAGAGTGGGAGGGCTGTTGGACATGGACCTGCATGAGCCACATTGACATGGGCGACGTGATCCGTGATCCTTTTCCGCCTCCACCTCCACCTTTGAGGCGTTTGATGAGTAACATTTCCATACTGTACTGATTATTGATGTTTTAAAAGTAATAAAAAGAAGATAAGACACATCTGCTTAAGAAAAGCAGACAAATGAATAGAATGAGGAAGTATAAGAAGGATTTTACTATTCTTTATTCCCCAAAAGGTTTACATCAGTTTATTTTTCCTGCACTTCATCATTGCCGCATAAGAAGAACATTGCAAGAAACCGTCCTTTGCATTTGCTTCTAGTAAACTGGCTGCTCCTATAATCCTAAAATCATCACGGCAGACAGAAAAGACCAGAACCTGATCACAAAAAGAAAGAATTAACTGTCCCTTGTTAGCGCAACTGTAACTTGTAATGAAGAGCTTTTTAGCTCATGGCACCTACAAAGATTAGATGCAATGACATGTTTAAAAAATAACAAAAACCTGCTTTCAGATAACAGCGCTTTAAGTGACCTCCAGCTTTACTTTTTCATTCCTAACCAGCTGGGCTCTCATATTAGGACAAGAGGAAGACCATCATTCCCTTGTCACTGCAGCATAGCCTTCTCATAAAACAATCAGTGTATCCAACATCAGCCGTGAAAATAAGCGTGCCTAAAACTGATCATGTTGGGGGTGGCGGGGGAGGGAGGAGTGCATTCAAGCTTTTATATGCGTCTGCTGTTTCCTGATAAGGAAGAGGATTGTAGTGCAGTAAGGGAAGCTGTTCTTGTTCTGTTGTTGCCCCCTTGTGGGGGAATGTTGGAAAGAGACCCTGTTTTTATTTGGCAGATTGAGGCAGGCACAAGCGTTGGTTTGATGTATTTATGTTGACAACCTTTGTTACTGTTTTTATGTTTCTTTTTTTTTTACTGTTGTATCAAGACCCAGAGATGGCAGGTCAAACATAAGGTGTGGAAGTATGAATTTGTTTACTGAATAAACATGAGTTGCAACTGACGTGTTTTGTTTGATATCTGCGTTACACCTCAAGACATAAACCATCTGATGTAAACATAAAGAAAATAGACTATAGATATATAATCTTTTTTTATATCTAAGATTTAAGATATTTATTTATTCCTAAAAAGGGAAATTAACATGTGAATCAGCAGCAATTTACAAAAAAAAAAGAGATAAAAAAGTAACGGCAGAAACAGAAAAGCATACCTATAACCACAGGAATCACAGGAATAATAACAATAAATGTATTTCTAAATACTGGCACATTTTTTGATAACAGTGTATATTATCAAAGATGAATTATTACATTTTACATTTGTATTTATAAAAATATTGTCTCTTTTCATTCTTAACTTACCTCTGATACTGACATTACGCAGGTAGATAACCTTTATAGCTCTTTATCTCAAAATAAATGATGATTCTGGCTTTTATTAGACAACTGTAAATGTATCTTTGTTCTTCAGCTGAAATCCAGAGAATGGACCTAGACTTGAAGTAACACAACACATAACTTCTGTTTTATCATTGGAAATGTTTTACATATTAGGCCTAGTTCAGCTATGTCGTTGTTTTTTTGACCCATCATATTACTGCTTTTGTAGAGTTACAACAAAAAGGCATGCTACATACCAGGAGATGAGTTACTGCCCAATGTGAGCAGAAAGCCTTGCCTCACCCCCTATCCTGCAAAGATATAGTTAGCCTAATATAACTGCGCAAGTCATATTTTAAGGCTTTATAGGCAATGGTTCATATGTCCCACAAAATCCTACCTATTTTTGTTTTTTGTTGGCTAAACTATTAAGTTAAATTATTTATAATGCTTGGAAGTATTGTAATATGTATGAAATTATGCAGAGACCCTTTCGGATATTGAAGGAGGAAGCAGAAAGGTAATGTCAGAAACAACCTTTATTAAAGAGAAACTCATAAGGTGTCCAGTCT
>JAOXYM010000016.1:16907108-16917509 GCA_028567055.1 Leptatherina wallacei | reverse complement strand
TTCAACTTCTGCACATTTTTGTATGAATTTAATATCTTTTGTTGTCTAAATAGCAGTTTATTTGTTTGATTTCTTTCTTTAGTCAACTCAAGCATGGTCGCCCACATTCTGCACAGTCATGACTTGAAATTAAAAACCAGTTAAGAATGACTCTCTTGTCCTGTCGTCAGTTATCCTTTTCTGGCTGGGAGCTCCTCATTGTCATGGAAATCGTGGCTGTACAGCAGGAATGTTGGCTCTCAGATGTCCACATTCTTCCTCCCTTAGTCAAAAAGTCTCTTCATCCAAAGTCAACTTGGTCAAAAAACTGTGAGTACTCTGATGTTAAATGAACAAACATACATTTCCGAGCTAAAATACGTTCAATGTTGAAAATGTGATTCTTGGGTTATTTTTGGGCTCTTTCTAAACAAGAGTCATGAACTCACCTTTTATTGCACATTAGGAGACCGGTGGTAGCTCAGGTGCTGAAGTTCATGCCGTGTCCATTATTAAAATTTTCCATTTCTTTATTGAGAACAAGTCTCTAACACAGCCTCAGTCCCAAACAACATGCTACAGTAACATAACAGGCCATGTTTACATGCTCTTCACATGAGAAAAGAAAATGGCAACAATAAAAATACAAATAAGGGAAGGGGAGATTCCACAATACACACAATGAAACTTTAAGTAAATAAATAAGTTACAGTGAATCAAAGAATGTCAGAAAAGATTGTCATTATCAGAAAAAGCTGCTAATTTATCCTTAAGGTATGTGAAGGATTGATATTATCAAGCTTGAGAAATGACATTACATCATGGAACCATTGGTGCAGTACTACTAGATTTCCAGACAGAAAGTAATTGTCATAACATAAGTAAGGTAAATGATTAAACTTTTTGTCGATTTAACAGAAAACAAATTGTTTTCTTGTGGAAGGCCTCCTCCATTCATGCAAGGCTTGATATGTACTTTGGTTTGGATCCCAGGAACATTGCCACTCTGTTTTCTCTCCCTAATCCCTGACATGCAACATTTGATAACCACCAGGCGACTGTGACACTGTTACTGTGTGTACAATTAGTTCTTATTATAGAACAGAATTTATGTAAACCAGATAAAACCTGCTTTATCCTATCCTCATTTCAACTTGTAGGCTACCCCAAAGTGTTGTGTCATTCTAACATCAACACCAGATGTTCAGTGTCTTGGCTAAGAACACTTCATTATGTGGACTCGAGGATGTGGCGATCAAACTACCAACCCTTTGATTAGTGGATGCTCCCTCCTACACCTGCACCACAGCCACCCTGTCTCTCCCTCTCACTGGCTCTTGTTTATCTCTATGTGGTCTTACTGGACAGGGTTACTCTATAATCAAACAACTGACAAGACAAATAACAACAATGTGATCATAAAATATCCTTTTTAGGGTGGGCTGGATCCTATCCCAACTCCTATCAGGAGAAAGGGTACAACCTGGACAGGATTCCAGCCCTTATTAGGATATAAATGTGTATAATATTTGAATAATTAAAAATGACTAAATAATATCTCATATATATTCTTCACCAGTCTTGGTAATAGTAATAGTTTTAGTTTAGTTTCGGGTTTGAGTCTTTTGCTTCATTTTGTCTTCAACCACATTTGTAGTCATTTCTCTGTGTATCTTCTTGTCTCTCCTTTTGTGGTTTGCTAGTTTAGTTATTTAAAATTCAACTGCCCAGTTTCCTCCTGCCATTATATTGTTGGAATTTACATCTTCATGTCAGATAAATTGAAAATTTTAAGGACAGTGAAGGTTTCTGTCTGGGTTTCAAAAACAGCTGAGTTTGCCAGTGTAGCCAACTATTAGCAATTAGCATTAGCTTTTTCCTAGCAACAATCAACTGCAGCAGAATAGAAAACGACTCAAATGTGTTTGTTTTGTTATTCTACACTGGTTAAATGTGATGATATTTACAATCAAAGATTTATAGCATTGACCTTAAAAAAAAGGAAATTTACAAACAAAAACAACTCCCCAGTAACACACTGAAGCAATTCTTAGCCAATCTGAACTCAGTAAAAACAAGGTGCACTTAAAGGGAAATGAACAAGGGGCATGATGCTCCAGCATAGCTATATAATGAACCAGATGAGGAACTCTTTTTTTCCTGATTCTCCATGTGCTGTAGTAAACATATTGAATTCTCATCTTTTTGACAAAGCAACTTTTTTTTGTACACAATAATAGGTAATGTAATCTTCCTGTCAGTAACTTGTGGTACTATTAGTTATTTGACTCTAGAGGGCAGCATTGCATTAAGGCAGGTGGAGAACAGTCTGCAATGCACTTGTCCCTTTTCACTTCTAATGATAGGAATTAAGTGGGGTAATTCTGAATTAAACACATTGAAAGAAAGCACAATTCACAGCCATATTGGTTCAGAAAAAGAAAATTATTATTTAAGGCACACCTTCATGGTTTCAGCTCCAACACATTTGATTACAGTAAACTCACAGTGACAACTAAAGAACAACAAAACCTAAACAGGAGTCAGATTCACAAGTGTTTAGCAATTCTCTTCCCAGACAGCATTATTCTTTCAGATGGACATTTAATTTAAAAAAAAGGTATTACCTGGCCTAGATACTATTTTTATACCTTATAACATGCCCCATCAGAAGTTTACCAATCATTTATTTGATGCAGTAAACCCACCCCAGTGTGCCTATATTAGTCTGTATCTGAGCAAAATATGTTAAACATTCCCAAAAACGATTTACATCAGGTATACCAACAATTAGCCCACTCCATTTAACTATCCCGCTAACCTGTACAGGGAACCATCTTTGGATCTGCTAAATTACATCAGTGACTACAATAACAGCAACACAAAGGTTAGTCAAAACATTGTACCAATTATTAATAGAAAAGTGCCAACACTATTTAATTTAGAGTGAAATGTAGCTTAAACGTAATTACAAGAGATACTATGCTCAAGAGGAGTGATTCATATTGTGGTTAGATAAGATCAAGGTCCGTAGAACAATGAGGCATTTGTATAAATCACCCATTTTACTAACTGTGGAAAAGCGCTCAGGTTTTTATTATCTACATGTATAGGATTTAGCTTTGTTTTCGATATCGTACAAGTATAAGGCATCCCTCTGCAAGCTTAAGAGACAAGTGTTGTTTATCCGAATGTGGTTTGGAACAAATTTATCTCGTACCAAGATTAAGGGGGTGTTGCTTTGCCTTGCAGTTATTTGTCTGGTGCAGAATTTTACAGAACTGTTGAAAACCAAACAAATTGCAAATACTTGTCTCGTCTAGTGGGAACATACTAAATATAAGTAGTTGTATCCAACACAAAATAATAAGGACATTAACATGTTTGACAAAAACAACCCTCTGTAGACGATAACTAAAAATGTAATCTTGTCAAGGAGTCGGCTTAATCCACATCTATAAAACCACCCATAAGGGGAAAAAGTATTCACTCACAGCTTTAGATTATCTTTTTTTTTTGTCTCTGTGCATAATTGCTACAATTAACGAAGAAGCATGTGCAAAGCGAGGTTCAGTGCAAAACATAAACATCTACCTGTTCTATTTAAACTCCCAGTTGGCCATTTACAGATTGAGGCAAAAGTTTGTCCAAAATGTCAATATTTTTTCAAGGGGTTTGTCAAAATTTTTATCAAAACATTAATTTACTTAGTTTGCCTACAGATATTATCTGGTAGCGTTTAATAAACAGCTTCATGTAAACTTTCAAAGTCAAGAATGGGCATCAAAATTGAATTCACACCCATTGTTTTTGTAGCTGCATTAAAAACTTATCAAACTAAACCTTCCACAAATCAAGACAACTTCCAAGAGAACTTTTGCCCAAATCTGCCACGGAAAAGCTAAATGTAATAAGCCTACCATCATTGTTTGCTTAACGAGCAAAGCTAAGAATAGTGATCACTACAACCATGTATCTGATATGATAAAGTGAGCCATTCATGCTCAAGCTTATAGTTAAATTCAGCTCTATTAATTCAGTCTTAGATACATCTTAGGTTTCTGTTTTAAAAAACATAGGCCTTGATTTATCTCATGAAACAACTGTTATATTGTTTGGGCAAACCAAATTTTTTTAAGAATTGGGAAGTTTCCCAAAATGCAATGCAAATTTGACTCTGTTAATTCAGTTAATACAAATCTATACTGATCAGACAAGTCCAGAGAAAAATCACTTTCAGTGTCTCCACTGATCACCTTTTTTAAACAACAGTATAAACAAACTAATCTGTTGCATCATTCTTTTAATTCAATTTATTAATTGTTTTTTGACTGAGGATGCGAACTGTTGGAGTTTTACAGAGGATTCTGTGTCCACTTTTGCTGAATGTAAACTTTTACTTGCTTAGCCATCCAAGGTGGTTAATGTCTGTTTCTCTTTAATGTGTGAAATAGGAGAGAAACAGGAGAGAAACACGTACTTTGACATCAAAAGCCACACTTCTGTAGGTCATACAAAATGATGTCCAGTACTGTCCCGCAGGGGGAAAAAAACAAACAAAATGCATAAGTTCCAGGAAAAGATGTCTCCATAATGGCAACATATGGCTATCCAGCTATTTGATCACAGAACATCTGTCTGCTGTTCTGAGATACCCAGAGAACAGAGAACATTTTTGCGCAGAGATGATATATGGCTTCTTCCTTGCATGATAAGGTTTAAGGTTACATTTTTGGAAACGGCTGCAGACTGTGTTGGGTGAAAATCATTTTCTGTGGTACTCTTGAGCTAACATGGCTATATTTATCATGGTGTCATAACAAATGTAGCTGCATGGTTTAGGCCCTCATGCAATGCCACCTGAGGACTTAAAGGTCACCACATAAACAGTGGTTGTCGTCCTTGACCCACTGAGATTTCCATGTACTTCCTCAATCTTTTTTCTTTGTGTACTGTGGAAGTTGAAAGACCTAATTCTTTGCAGTGTTGCACTGATAAATATTTTTTTCAGATCTTATTGACAATTCAAACAAAGATTATCACATGTTGAGCCGAAATTCATCTAGTTTGGAGAGGACTGAACTTTTAGCAGATGCTTCTTTTATACCCAATCTTGACACCTTCACCTCTTCAATCAGCAGGTTAGTTTGTATAAATCTTCTACAGCTGTGATATTCCTAAATTCCATAAACGTTGTTGTTTTTCTCTGCCTCTATTCAACATTTTATTGAGTGTTGCTGAAATCAAATTTTAAATTTGTTTATATTTTTCCAAATACAATAATGTTTCTCATTGAAAACACTGAAAATCGTTTCTTTGGACTTGTTCGTTTAAAAGGTTGTCTAAAATGTTTGTACTCCTACCATGCACACTATTTATGTAGAGGTTATCACCCTGACTCTTCCAGTTTCATGTTCAGTAACTCTGGAGAACTGTTCTATCTAAGTAACCATCATCAACAAGCAGTTTCTCTTCTTAAAATATGGTGTCACCACATTCAGATTTTAGATTCGGCTCAGCAGGTATGCTATTTTCTTCTTTTTGGCAAAGATCTGGCTTTTTGCATGCTGCCCAGAGTAGAGGCTGTGCAGACAAAAGAGCACCAGAGTAATATAAAGGAGTACAACATGAGTGAGACACTGCTGAAAGTCATTCCTTTTGGTGAAAGCAAAGCAAAAACTTGGTCTCCGACATGGCTGCTGCTCCAGGAGTCCATTTCACAGCTCTGGATTTCTCAACAACACAACTTTTGTGAATAAATGGTGATGCACGAGTGCATACAGTGCTGCTTTTGTGTTTGTACAGATTACTTAGGAGTGCAGTAACATAGACAACCAGTTGTGAGTGCATGTGCTGATAGAACTGTAGGTTTCTGAATGTAATTTGCTGATCTACAAGCTGTAGGCAGGTGCAGATAATGAGGATCTGGATTCAAGAGGCCTATCCTGATAAATAGGCAGCTGGCTCAACGTTGTTGTTCTGTCCATCTTCTATTGCCTTATTCTTCTCACTCACGGTTAGTTCAGAAGAGTCCACCATTCCTTTTCTTGACCTGTTGATTAGAGAACAGATTTCAGTAGACGAAGCACAACGATACTGCTCGCTAGAAAACAGAATCAATCTCTAAATGAATTCAACAGAATTTTCCAACAGTGTATTTTTGTCATGTTAATTATTATTTTAATATTTTGACAAGTTTTTGTCAAAGGTAACCAACAATTTTGGTTTTCACTAATTGGCATGCATTAAGTAAGTTAATTGGTAACTTCGGTAACATTTAATCCTTTCACCCTATTCTTGTTTTAATAATAATTCTCACTTTAGTAATCCCAACTGGGACTTTCTTGGCTTCCCATCCCATAGTGTAATCCATCCTAGTTGCACTATGAGCAGGGGGCTGCCATATTATGGCGCACGGGGAGCAGTTTTGGAGTACCTGCTCAGATGCCCTGAGTGGTTAAACTTTGCCAGTCCATGGACTTGAACATGGGTCCTCCAGGCCCAAGGCCATCTAACCATAGGCCACCATTTTCCCAGTAACATTTTCTCAGTATCTTTTGTATCTTTTTTGTATCTTTTGTATCTGCTGTTAATGTTTTCACATTTCAACATAATATTTGTCCTGTCAGAGCCAAAGTTGTGGCCATGTGTATAAAACATTGCTGTATAATAACTACTTTGCTAATTTTCCTCAGCATTTAGCCTGCTTACTGTACATTTGTATTGCTTTATTATGCCAAATCAGGGATTCAGGTACTGCAAGGATCCTTTTTTAAAGCAGCCCAGTTCACATCCAGATGAGATCTGGTCCACATCCCACTCCTGGACCAGACTAAGACCAGACCTAGGTTAAATCTGGTGAAAGTCTGGCCCAGATCTAACCCAAACCTGGGCCAGGTCTAAGCTGGATCTGGGACAGACTTTGGCCAAATCATTACATAAACATCAGCATCTGACCTAGGGCTGGATTTGGAAGGACAGATCTGTACTGGTATTGGCTTGTTGTAACAAAAGCACATCCTGGACGTGTTATGGGCATTAAGGCCAGAACTGGATTCTGGGCCAAATGATTTTTGCTGTCTGGGTATTTGTCATGTTGGGAAAAACTGTCACTAAGTTCTGACAATAATTCATGCAGCAGAGCCTGGAGAGGAGGAGAAAAAAAGAGAATCAGATGCCAAGAATCTGCCATGTCCCAGTGAAAAGGACCATGTACAGTCTGACATCTCTAGCTGATGCCAATCACTGCTCTTCTCCTGTTGCCATGGATATAAGCCCCAAAAAGATTTGCATTGGGGACATGAGTTGTCTTTTTCCCCCAACTGTTTCCTTCTATTTCATAACAATTTGCACAATAGAAATTTAATTAGCTCTTTAAAATTTGAATAAGCATTTTTTACCAAAAATATTTTGAATAGTTAAATTGTAACATAAAACAATAAATTGAGATATTAAGTATGTTACACAGCCATGCTTTGTTTTATAGTGTATGAAATGTATTCTGTTTCAACAATTAACCAAACACTTTCAGCTTCAAAGTTACTTTCTGAAAAAGCTAAAGTTATATTTACAAATTTAAGTATATATTTAGTATGTCTGTAGGACACATGGATGTCTTATTAGGGGGTATGGTTATGCTAATGAGCCTGTTTCCTTGACATCAAATAACTTATTCCAATTTTGCTTTATTGGAAAATTTACTGCTATTACTATCTTGTCAAATGAACCTTTAACTGTTTACTTTAATTGAGGAAAAATGTACAGATGCAGTTTATTTGACAACACCAACACTTGATGTTTCTGTAGCATTAATATTTCTAAGAGTAAGAGCTTTCTTACTTTTCTCTATTGAAGACAATGAAGTCTCTCTGGACATTATCCAGTCGCTGCTGTAACTGCCCATTCTGGGGGAGAGACAAAAAAAGGGAGAAAGATAAGGCATTTTTCTTTGTTTGGGTGTGTGTGTGGTGGGTGTGTGTGTGGTGGGGGTGGTGGTGGGGGTGGTGGGGGGGGTGGGGGGAGGGGTGTCAGGACTATTCATTAATCATTCTTCTCCATTTCTGAACTAATCACTTTGTTTTGATGTCACTGATCGTTCAAACTGTCTTCTACATTATAGAATAGAATAGAATATACTTTATTGTCAGTAGTGGGATACACTGGATCACACATACAGAGTAATGCAAGTTGTATTAATCATTGTATTAGTTTATGCTCCTTTAATAAGATGCCAGTTGAGAAAATTTACCTAACTTTGGAGGACACTTATGCTCAGATGTTTCCACCTGCTTTACATATTTGGCTCACTTCATCACATGAGTACTTCAGGCTCACACAGGGCTGTCCTCACACTAGTGTAGTATCAAGACAAGTAGACAGCTGCTTTCTCGCCCCAGAGGAGGCAACAAGGAGAGTGATCATAGATTCATAATCATTATCACACTGTACCCGTCACAGAAAGGAACTACAAGAGGCGCATGAATATTAGAGAAAATAACTTTTTTTTCTTATGTCATTCAAATTCCAATATTATCCCTAAAAAATTGCTAAAACTTCCTTCTCAGTATTCAAACTTTATCAAATCTACTAAACCTGTATTAGAACATCTAAGAACATCATTCCCAAAAATATCAAACGTAATTCCTACATGAACACATGGCTAATTCCTCTGGAAGCTCAAACTGGCCCTCAAAACTACAAAATGGGGGTACAAAGCCTAGAGCTGTCAGTCACACAGCTCAGCAGAGAGATCCTGTACAGGTTCTGTAGCAGCAGGGAAGTTATGCAAACGATACAAACTCATGTCAGGAAGATGGCGATAACAGCAAAGGGGAAAAATAAGGGGATTTGATCATTCTGCATGCATGAGTGATTGAAAGCTAATACATCTAAAGCTACTCAGTGCTTAGCATTAATCTTGATTACAGGTAAGCTGTGGATTTTTGGACAACTATCACTGCAGTATCACAAAGGAAAATGACAGACTGACACACAAAAAGATCACAAAGATCCTGACAGAGACTTTGAGAACTGGGTGTATTGTGACGTAGACTACTGAAAGGACAAAGAAACGGAGGACAAAAGCAGAACCGCAGAACATTTGTCAAATATGAGTTATAGATGTGATACATAAAAGACGTGATGGATGAGATGAGGCGAATGATGCATGATCTCTCTGTAACTCTTCTAATGACACATCACATTTTAAATGTCAAGCCAGGCCAGAATCAAATAGTAAAAGCACCCTTTTTGTAAATTACCCCCAAATACTGCATTGATATACAATTTTTATTTAAACACTGGTACAGCCATCTTTACACACAGAATGATGTCATCCCAGTCTGTTAACACTGGTGGTTCCATGATGTTGGAGCAAGCTGCCAAATGCTATCAGAGCAGCAGTGTCCTCCTCTACCTTTAGGAATCTCTCATTCATCCTTTCTGAAAGCACCTTCTCTCTTAACACTCTAACACGCCTAAACTGGACTCACGTGCTCTTCTTTCTTTTCTACTAGTGCCCAATCATTTAAATATATTCAAAGAGATTTAAAGCTTAATGTATGTTATAGACCAGGGTTCCTTACTGCACAATAGCCTGAATGTTGCATGCAGTGAAGCCTCTCTGTACATTCAGCCTGCCAGATTTTAAATATGCTAAAGATTTGGAAGTTTTGCAACTTCTTTACCTCGGATACGTAAAGGATATTTCAGTGACTTTAATCTTATCTTCTCCTTGGTATCATATCTATTTTAACTGGTTTCTTGTCAGACAGCAATATCCTCAGGGCGTCTTTGTCCCTATTCAATCTAATAATTTGATAAAAAAAAAACTGCTCACTTTCGTCTACACAGTGTAGTGTGTATCTCTATTGCACTTTTCTAAATTTAGTTTGTATCCTGTTCTTTTCTCCAAACTACAAAAAGGATAAGAAAGACCCTTGTTCAGCCCAACATGAGATGAGTAAGCATCTAATAACTTCATCTGACTAGGATCAATTGATTATTAACAGGACATTTTATGATAAAAGATTTATGATCTTACACTTCCTTTACTTGTGTGTGTAATATTGCTTTTTCTAAAAATGACTCCTTAATGATGTGCACACATCTATTACAGCTCTTTAGCCAGTTTTTGGTAACTAAGTACAGTTTGTCTTTCATCTTATACGTAGAGGGACACCACTGTGAGCAGTCCGGTGAAGAGTTTTACAACCGGACTAGGGCAGAAATCTGCACTTTTGTTTTTTTTTATTTCAATTATATATTTTGTTGTTTTTATTGTTGCATAGTGATTTGTTTGTTTTTGTGCTGCTGCTGAGTCATCAATTTCCCTTAAGGGATCAATAAAAAAGTATCTATCTATCTATCTATCTATCTATCTATCTATCTATCTATCTATCTATCTATCTATCTATCTATCTA
>JAOXYM010000016.1:16884030-16898298 GCA_028567055.1 Leptatherina wallacei | reverse complement strand
TCTTTAAGACATCTTTGTAGTCTAACAAACTGGTTCATCTCATCAGGCTTCATGGATAAGTAGATCTGAGTATCGTCTGCATAGCAATGGAAATTTATACCGTGCTGTCTGATTACATTACGAAAGGGAAGCATGTACAATGTGAAGAGTATCGGTCCGAGCACAGAACCCTGAGGAACGCCATGACTTACTCTGGTCTGTGAGGAAGATTCATCATTTCCGTTAACAAACTGAAATCTATCTGATAATTATGACTAAAACCAACCTAATGCAGTTCCTCTAATTCCAATGACATGTTCAAGCCTCTGTAGCAGAATGTTGTGATCAATGGTGTCGAATGCAGCACGACAAGATGTTGATTGACTGGGTGACAGTATGACTTCATGGTATGTTTTTTCCTATCTTTTTTTTTTTGTTTTTTTTTTTGTTTTACAAAGAAGAGTTTTATTCCAACAAATCCAGTTTCCTCTTCTTCTCCAAACCTGTTGATAAGTTGGTGGCAAACATATGATCAAATTGCATTTCTGATGAATACAATTAACTTTGTTTAGTTGAATCAGCAGAATTAAATCATGTAATTTTACTATTTTAAAAAGTAGTTAGTAGTTATTAGTTAAAGTACCTCATTATCCTGACACAAGTTTAAATGACACATTAACATCAAGTCAGATCCAGGCAAATATATTATATTATGTTTTAATTACCCTAACAGATCTAATTGGACTGAACCATGATGATTAACTAACAGTAACACAAACACATCAAGTTGACCAAGCATATTTACATTTAGTTCAGTCAACAAAATTCTTTCTCACTAAATCAAAACAGTTGATTTACTTGGAAATTTTTTCCATAATTTTATTACGTTCACCTAACAAGTTATTTTTTCAGAGTAGCATGTTATGATAAAACAACATGATTTAAAACAGTTCAACTACAAAACATGATTTTATTTAATACAAGCTACATATTGGACTTAGGATGATGTAACACACATTTAGCCTTTTTTTTTGTGCATTGTAGAGATGACTTTTTGCTTCATTGGATGACATTGAAATGTGATAGCCAGGGAGAAGTGTGGGGGAAGCCTGCAGCAAATGTGAAAATGAATTGTCTGGGAAAAGGAGATTGTGATAGAGGGCTAGAAGAATTTTTCCAAAAAAGGAGAGTATGTTGAAAAATAGAGAGAAATGGGGTCAAACTCTGAGCCACTTATTGTAATCTCTTGGTGAGAATATGCAACTGACAACCTTCTCCTGAATAAGAGAAGGTTACCAAATACTTGAACACCACAGGATACAGGATGCCTTGCAGGATGCTTAAGGCTGGAGGAAGCTTCAAGGTCAGACAGAGAACAGAAATGACAAACATTTTAGAAGGAGTCATGGAAGGATTTAGACTGAAATAAGCTGGATGGCAAACTCTAGATATTTCTCTGGGTAGGCAGTCTGAGGTCAGACAGCGGACAGAATGCATTTTAGGAAGCATAATGGAAACTGATGAAGCAAAACCCTCTGAGATCAGTGTGAAATCTTGAAGGATTTCAGGACTCCATGACAGCTCAAAGACCTTTTTTTTTATGTCAATTACTGTGTTGACAGGACTTATTGTTGTGTGCCGTCGTCATGTTGAAATATGTGAGGGAATTCAGCACCTGTGGTCCACAAATAAACAGACAGCTTTCAGCTCTCTGACCAGGGATAATAGAGTCAGATGACTGGGTGAACCGTTTTGCCCTGTGCTTATTTCCATAACATCAGAATTAAACTCTTCCAGATGGGACCAGCAGGAAATAAATAAATATCTTTAAAGATTCATTTAAATTAAGTGGCTCTTGGAATAACTCAAATTTAATTATTTCGTCCTCCCATGGCAATTCGTTTCATCTCCGTGACTAAACATCTTCTGCAGTTATTTTAATTACTTAAATTACTTTCTTACAGTTTGACCCTCCCTTTGTCTTGTAGACTTGCGATTTGCACGCACCAGATTTTCTTCAGACAGGATTTTTTTTTAGCACTCCCCTGTTGGTGTCATATGCATTATTGACTGCATTTAAGTGTGCCAGGTCACACTGAGGTGAGCCTCGATGGGGACAAGGTGACAGTACACTGAGTCTTTGTTACCTGCCCTCTTAGTAGTTCATAGGCCGTAATCCCCAGAGACCACCAGTCGACTGAGAAGGAGTAGCCGGGATGGGACCCTTCAAAGCTTTGAAAAAGCTCAGGAGCTGTGGAAAAAGAACATGTTGTACAATGTAAATAATACATGATATCCTTTTTTCTTTTTAAATTAGAAATGTACATTCTTTGTCTTTTTTTGATCCATTGTTTTTCTATCATTCTATAATTCTACTGTTAGCTAAATATTCCATATTGGCTTTTATTGAGACTGAAAAGGGATGTTGCAGACAGATTTTGTACATGATTAATGGCTGAGTTTTAAACGTTGCACCTTAATTTTTGGCTTTTGACAGTTCAGTGGATCCTTGTTTTATCCTCTCACAATGAATCCTGTCATACATTTTTAAAATCAGTTTCGTGATGTATTAGATGGGACACTTCAGTTCCTGTTAGTCATGGGAAACAGAAACATATTAGTTGTGTAGACAATGGAAGCTTATAGAGGTTTAGAGAAATGTTGTTCTGAACCAGACTGCTGTTTCCACTTTTTATATAGAAAGTGACAAAGGCGCTTGTTTGCACATAAAACTAATATATTACTCTTGTATTAACGTAATAGTGACACTTATTGCAACAGAGTTTGAACTCTTAACTGGCCACTTGGTTCAAGGAGGGATAAAAAATATACATTTCATCAGTTTGAGCAGGTAAAAATGAAGTATTATGATTTAGTTTTGAGCTACGATGGCATCACATTGTTTTTGCAGTAAGTAAATTGTGAAGTAGGGACATAAATTTAAGTCACTTATTAAGTGAACCCATGACAGACCTGGTATACCAGATTAAACTCCTTCCTGATCAAACACTATAAAGGGAAGTTTAAAATCTATACTAACAAAATACAAACAAAACAGTCTTGAACAAACACACACAGATTCAGACAAATACATATGCTGCCTTGTCATTTTAATCCCTCTGAAATCCTGTTAGCGCTTATCTGATCTGACAGGAACTGGAACCACTGCAGCGCTTTCAGGAGGCCGAATTACCTCAAAATGTTTTAAGGTTTCGATCATGAATATCAAATAATGCCTTATAAATCTTATGCTTATAGGGTTGTTTTCTTTTTCAAAAAAAGATAAATATAGATTAAATGTGTCCGTATTGGTAGTTATTGTTTTTTAAATACAACTGCTTATTTTTAATTTCCGCTGTTTTAGCTTTCATCCTTTAAGGTGTACCCTACAAGGACAAACTATTTAGTCCTTTTAAGGCTGGAGAAACCTAACATTAATGGTTCTATCATTTTGTACAGCAACACCATTTGGTTATTCAATCGCTGCTTGTTTTTACATTAATATTCCTCACATCCAGACTCAAACGTGCACTCTGAAGTGACAGTGCAGTTTAGTTTTTTGTACAAAACTGTACAGCATAGGAAGTCAGCTATAACACAAAAGTACAAACGGACGTTGGAAGCAGCTGAAATTTCAACTTAACATTTTTGAGCTGATTGAAAAGTCGGTGTTGTGATATATGGTGGTTATAATTTCATCTTACTTATGGAGGTTTAATTCACTGGCAATTAGAACACAATTGTTATCAACTTGGCAAAAAGTGATCTTTTATTTCACATGAGGCATCTGGAGGTGAGATGAGAATTTGTTGCTAGACAATGACATTTTGTATAATAATATAGTACTAGTCAAATGTTTGGACACACTCCATTAAATCAAATGGGGAAGTGTATCCAAACTTTTGACTAGTGCTGTCACTAATAAGGGTACAGATTTTTTTTAAAAATGTGTCATTTTGTCACAAACTTTTATTTCAACCTCGCAAGCATGCTGGGTTGTGATCAACAAAACAACAATGGATAGGAACAATGTAAATTGATGTTGTGTATTCAGTCGGGGACCAGACACTTCAGCTGCAGCTCGTGTTTTTAAAGCAAAGTTTTCTCTCCTTCATTTGGCTCATAATTATTTATTTAATCGTGCAGTTGGCTGGACTCCTCTGAAGCAGTCTTACCTAAACTGGAGGTCCCATCCTCTACAGAGTCCCAAGATAATTTCAGGGTGTTGCCAAATTATTGTAAAAACCAAAAAAATATATAGCCTACATTTATAGAATAGATGTTGAAATTTTAAAAGGGCTGTCTAAATTAACGTGTTATTACAAAGAGATTAATCTGTGGAATAAACGTTATAATTTCTAAACACATTAATGTATAAACAACAAAGCAATTACTCATGCCGTATTAAAAATCCAAATTTTGGAACTATCTCTGTGAGAGAAGCTGATTTTGGGCATGTAGAGGCTTTGTTACAGCGGTGAACCGAATCCACCAAAAACCACGTTATCTTCCTTATTTATTAAGTTGCTGGTATTTTTCAAGCCTCACATTTAGAACACAAACATATATTATCTTGGGGGTTGTGGCACAAAAAGCTGAAGAACCACTGCTCTAAAGAACAACTGAATGCCAAAATGCTGTTGAATCTGTGCCATGTTGAAAGAGATAGGTAAATGCTACTGGGTCTGAATCTGGGAAATTGTGCCACTGTAAGGGACTAAATTTGGAAAAGCTGATATCTAGCAGAAGCTAACATTTTCCGCAGTTCTGTTATATTCATTGCTTGATCACAGTTTCTAGTTTCCATAGAACATGATTGCAAAAGCCAGATTCCCTGTCCTAAAGCTTCAAAACCTCAACAAACCAGTTGGTGAATCATATATATTATATTTGTAACTATATTCAAAAGGACCAAGGCCTGCCTAATTACAAAATCTAATTATTTAAAAAAAAATCAAAATAGGTAGATAACAGGTGTTTGATTTTACTTTTAAAGCATTTGTCCAATTGTTTTCTTACCCATGTATGGTTTGGTTCCAGCAATGGATGTTGCTTTTAGGTCTTCCTTTACAATAGCTGCAATGTTGAAGTCTGTTAGATGAACGTGTCCTGTAGATGAGAGACATTATGTTACTGAGTCTTAAAGCTCAGAATGTTTTTAAATACACATTTACAGCATCTCATTTACACCAGTGAGATGAAGTAATCACATCTCACTTCCATCAGTCGTACATTCTGATTACGCACCTAATATGGCATGCACCTTTTTTTTTCTGCCAAAAAACAGTTCTGACCAATCATGGCATTGACTGTACTTCTGAAGATATCCTTCTGTATCCAGTCCTATAAGTTAGTCCTGTTAGTTAGAAAGGTAAGGCTTAAATGGATTGGACTTCTTTGTCCAGCACATTCCTCAGATGATTAATCTAAGATAAGATAAGATAAGATAAGATAAAGATAAATCTTTATTCGTCCCACGACGGGGAAATTTAGGTGTTACAGCAGCAAGAAGATAGTGCAAACAAGAATAAAGTAAAGAAGAGCATATACAAGAAATAACCTAAAATAGTGCAAAACAGTAAAAAGTAAAATAAACAAGAGCCTATAAAAATAGAAATACTAAGTGAATGAGCATGTCTTAAAAAAACTTATGTACAGAATTTACGTAAATTTGGATAAATTACAAAAACTGGACTGCAGATTTCCTTACTGAAGTGCCCCCTAATGACGGCTGATTCAGCGTCCGTCTTGCATCCGGATTCTTCTTTGGGCATTCTCTAGCCAGTAAAAATATGTCTGATGTTGACTTTTGTCTTATATCTTGCTTTGTCCCCCTTTTCTCTTTCTTTCCCTCTCTTCCTCCAATAATCTCCTCATGGATTTCTTTGCTGAATCAGCCATGGTGCGGTTTCAAAAAGTCCAGTATGTTTAAATGCATCTGCAAGCGTTCAATGAAGTGCCTTAAAGCAAAATGCTGATGTAAAGTGATGTGCCAGGATGGAGAAAAAAAAAGTTATGAAGTGCAGTTTTTTAGCCTTGCAGCTCCAGGAATGTGCATGATAGATGTCAGTGTGCCATCAAAATGAGTCAGAAGCACAGAGTTTTATGGTTGTAAAGAACTATTCTTCAGGGACCCCTTTTCCTTCCTTCCTTTGACATTCATACATGTACGGAAGATTGGTGATTATAAACTGGTTGTATATGAGATTTTAGTGAATATATTTCTCTAGCAGAACATAAAAGTGTACTTCTTGTCTGTGGGGTGCAAAGGTAAAGTGTTTGTGCTTCTATACTTCTGGGTTACAGCTGGAGCCACAAAGCAAATGTACCTTTTGGAACTATTTCTAAATCTTAATTTTCTTATTGTGGGACATCCTGACAGGAACTAAACAGCTCAATATGGAGTATATTTTGATGCACTGCTGGTTCTTTCTATTACAACACAATAGGGGTATTTCTACTCGAGTGGACAATGCAGGTTACCCTTTACCCCCAAATGCATCATTTAAACTTGGCTGTCCATGACAATTTTCCAACCTTCCTGTCCTGGCAACTGCAGAGCATCCCAGAACATCCCTGCTGTAGTTGTGGAGATGTTGGGACCCTGCTATGTTGACATCAATATTTGGCCCTTGACAATTTTGCTCAAAATCTTATTTTTTCTTTTATCTTTCAACACATTAACATAAAGAGAAATGACCACTTACTGCCTAAAATATATCACCCAGCTTGCACTGCAACAAGGTGACCGTCATAATGGTTGTTGTTTCACTTTCTAAGGTGGCATTATTGTTTCTCTTTTCTCTTTTAAGTTTAATCAGCTCAAGCAGTCCAGTTTTCTTCTTTTTCTATGCTGCTTATATGTGTTTGATATGCAAAAATGATGATCAAATTACTTTTTTTATTCACGACAAGCAAATGATAATGACCTAAATCTTTGTTGGTAGATGAACTGAGAGAAGCGGAGAAACAACATCGGTGGTTTCCAAAGTCAAGCCGCTGACCTGTGTCCCTTCATGCTGCTAGATGGCCCAGAATCCACGCTTAGTAGCCACAGTCTAATGAGCTGAATGTAGTGTGTGTGGAGACTGTCTGAGTGTGTCTATGTCAAACTGAGGGAGAGAGCAAATATGTTGTACACAATGTTTTGATGAGTGTGTCCCTGACAACATCACAATCACATATACTCTACAATACAAATACATAAAGATATAATGATGTTGGCCTTAAATACAGTATATAATACTATCCCTTCCTTAACAAATCATCCCCTCCTTTTTTTAATCATCCTTCCCTGTTAAGCCTCTTTCTTCTTTCTTTTTGTCTCCATCAAATACTTTGTTTGTTAGTTTGTTAGCTTTTTCTACAGTTCCTCATATACTTGAAAAATGGCAACAAACAAGAACAGTGGGGGCCAAAATAGGGTCTACAGGCTGAAGAGAAGTCTCACAGAGAACTGCCTGTGGGATTTGTACAAAGCAAAGAACAAAAATGAACAGAGTGTTACGCACGGGGGTAAATCCTTCATGTTTTTTTGGTTTGTGCTGCAGCTCATGGCACAAGAACCATTTCATAGAATGGATTAAATGAAAGATATTAGTTAATAATGGACGCAAACAAGATGTCAAAATGATGAAAAAAAAGGTGGCCCCGACAGCACAATAACGATCCTTCACAGTTAGAAGTCCTCAAGAAGAGCATACTGAAGGTTTCGTCATGGCTCTTATTATCCCCTGACCCATACAACAAAAGAAAAAGATTGAATTGTTTGTTCTTCATCTAAATAAGACCCATAATGGCACTCCAGACTGTACAACCCCTACAAAAGTCAGCAACTTGTGTGTGTTTACACATTAGAGTAGATGTAATTCTCAAGTCTAAAAGTCAAGACTAAAATACATTATTTTTTACAATCGAACCATCACTCATGGAGGCATTTTTGCTTGTTGCCTTGGTTACACATAAACGCAGCACGTTACAGTGACACTTTATCAGTTCCTGTCTGGGTTTAGGCTGTAACATCACTTTGTTGGGTTTAAAAAAAAAATCATGGTCAGGACTGAAAAAAGAGGAAAAAAATTGTTTCACAACACAACTGTTAATTTAAAGTCTGATTTTTCATGATTACAGGTTGTTAAGGCCTGCATTTGTGCAGAACCCATGGCGATGTACTTGGGATGAATGTCTTAAAAAACATTGACTTCAAATGGATGGTGACTTAAAACTGCTTGCAAGATAACAATGCTTGGTGCTCAAACCTTTGCTTCCCCACTGTCTTGCAGAGTTAGGGTTGAGTCTTGCTGTTAATTTGCACAATATGAATAAAACTGAACTGAATTTTAAAATGATTGGAAAAAACAACATGAAGTCTTCGCTGTACATGGACAGATCCCATCTGCTGTCATGTCAACCCCTGAAGACCCATTTTAAGGTTCAGAAATTCCCCAGGATTGGATTGTGTTTATCACAGTTAAAGAGTTAAATGCAGACCAATTTTTAAATCATTATGATGAAAAATGTAGATTACAGTGACTCTGGAAAAGAAAATATATCCCATCAGTAGATATGATGAAGATACAGAAATGGATTCATCAAGCCAGTGGGGTCTATTGATAGTTAAGCAAGAGTGAGTTTCCTGTCTGTGATGGAGTGTTTAATGTGTGACAGTGGCTCAGCATTATTCCTGCAGGCTTAGTTATCTAACATGTTTTGCTGGGATTACCTCCACAGCTGTAGAGGTTTGATCCTTACGTTATGTCACTCGGCTGCTCATCTCTTCTGTTTTTAATTTATCATTGCTTACAGGTTCCTCAGATCTTCCCTTCCCCTAATTTACAACATCATATACATACCGCACATAGTCAACTAAGTTTTCAAATGATTTTGGTGTTATATTATCTGGCAGACCATCTCCTGAATCTGCTCTGGGAAATTTTGCACACTTCATAAACATAATTGCTTTGGCCTCATTCATAAAGTATATTTGATGAAGGTGAATCAGTTCTTCTGTTGAGTAGAATTTTTCTGTGCAGCCTTTCACCAAGTTATAGACCCCACTCATAATTTATTCTTACTGCACACATTTCTCCCCATGCTCTAGGCATTTTATACCAGTGGCTCAGGGCAACAGGAGTGAAAACTCTTAGAGCTGCCTAACTGTAGTTTGTACTCCATAAAGGCTCAGAAGTGACAAACCAAATGAGTAAAGTAGAAGTAAGACACAAGATACATCATTTGAGGCTCACAATTATCTTTGTTTTTTATTAGATCCTGTTAATTTTTTTTCCAAGCACACCACAAAAGCAAATGAAAAAGTCCTGGTACATTTCATCAGAGCCAACTTAAAATAAATCAGTAAGCAAATTTGTGTCTGATCAGTTATTAGAATATTGCAGTGGATTTTGCCACATTTTTGGGAGGCACCACCCTCACGTTTAGCTGTGTTGCTCATTATACGTAAGCATGATCATTACAAGTTATTCTTCATTGTAAAGGTGACTAATCAGGCTTTTCAGCAGCTGTTGGTATTATTGAAAGGGGAGAAGTAATCGGCGGAACACAAGTTTCTTTACTAAAAAAACCCCCCAAAAAACAGAACATGTCTTTGAAATTAATCATCATCTGTTAAAACAACACTATGTGATTTACTGACCTTAAAAATATGCGTTTTGAATAGTTTTGATGGCATATATTATTCATTATGCACATGCTTGGGGCCGGTGTTGGCCAGCCGCATCCTGAGGCTGAGAAGCCACACTTCACAGCTTTTACCTGCGGGACGCTGCGTCACATACAGCTGAGTTTTGCTTTATGCATTGCATCACACACCAGTAACTGGATGTCAAAACACTGGTCATTTTTAATGTGCACCATGGCTGGTTTGTAAAAGACACCAAAAAGGACATTGTCAGAGAAAGTAAGGAAAAGAAAGAAGGGATAGAGCAATACATAAGAGAGAGCTCAGAGTGGAGCAAGGATGCAAGATCGATGGCAAATCAGCCTTTGTTAGGAGGCGTTCCACTCAGAAAATCTGCCAAAGTTCAGTAGTGCTTCTTTTAAAAATATGTTGACTGAAGGTACAAGCTATTTTAATCTTTACTAATAAGTAGTTATCAAGCTAATACAGCAACCCTGCTTTGTAACTTAAGTTCTAACAATACTGATATTACTTAAACCCCTCATACCTCTGTCTCTGCAAACTATAGTGATATTTCTTTCAGATATTACAAAACCCCAATGAACAGTAGGCCCTTACAATGCCAAATCATGATGACATGATGTAATTGAGATTTCAATTGATGACCAAAGAGAAAAAAAAAAGACAGACAATACCATGAAAGCAAAATGAATCAATACAGTGTTGGCTTTCATTTGCAAACTGATCAGGCACAACATTGAAATCACTGCCAGGTCGAGCAAATGCAGTCTTATTAATTAGTGCGTCATTCTGCTGGCTAGCTTTGAGTTCGGATATTTATGGGGATGTTTCTTTGGCAAGTATCTCCCATCTGAACAATTTTGAACTCAAGCACATCCCTTCATGGCAGTGAAACTGCAGAAGTCCCCTCCTACAGGAAAGAAGCTGGTAAAGAGCGGCTGGAGGAACTCTACTGCTAGCCCACTACCTCAATGGTTGAAACCGGTGCTGCTGCATGAGGTGAGCATGCTCATAAATATGCAGGCTGTACTAAAGTCATAGTAAAGCAGTGCTTCTCATAGACCTAAAGTACAATGAATGAGTCTATTGGCATGAAAATTGCTTAGTTTCTCTATGCTAACTTAGTAGCTTTAAGTCCCATAGAGGTTGATGCAGTGTGTATCTGCACTTTTTTTTGGGGGGGGGGGGAGTGGAAAACAGGCAGACAGTTTCAGCCACAATACTCTTTATTATGTACTAAAATGTACATGCAAAACCTAGATAGCAGCACTCTTGGAGTTTCTATCTGCATCCCCTGGTTCTGCTGATTAACATGCCAACATCACTTGTGCATGAGTAAATTGTTTTTCACTATATGAAGTGGCTCCCAGGGGAATAAATAGGGGATCACAGGTCAGTTCCAGCTTGCAAAATGTAAATGTGCAAAAGCAAACAGATCTCTCCCCCTCTGATACCTCCTGCTGTGTTTTTTTTTTTTTAGGCTTCACCGACGAGGCGAACCACAAGTGTGTGCAGAAAAACAGTGAGGGTTGAGTGCATGGAGAGGACATTAGTGCATACTGAGTTTGCAAGGACAATACAGGCGAACATCTGTTGTCCTTTGAAAGTCAGGCTCGTAGCTGACAAAGCTGGCTTTCCATCTTTTTGCTTTCTCTTCATCTGTTCATTTAAAATGGTTATCTCTCTTTTTGTCTGTTCTGTTTTCCCATCTTTGACAAAACCTTTCCGAACTGTTCGCTCATCACTTTCCTCATTCTCGGCTCTCAGTGTTTGCCTGAGTCTGTCTAACTCTTAGCCCGCTGTCTTTTTATGCCTATTCCAGTTTTTCAGTGACAGCAGGGCTGTCATCCTACATGCCCTCTGAGATCTCTCTCGACCGTGTGTCTCTGACCCGCTATATGTGTGCATTTTGTACAGAGTATACAGAAGTCAGGCTGTTTTTAATGAGTAGACAAACTAAACCCTTGGGTTCAAATTAAGACCAGGCAAATTTGGCTTTTAATTAGTTGATATTCCAATTAAAGTACTTATGAATAAGCTTAGGAATAAAACTGATACAGAAAATAATGATCATTCAATACTTTTACACAATGCCATGTACAACATCATCAAGACTATTGAATATAATGGAATATATATATAATGGGGGTGTCTTATTGTGCCTGGGCTAGGAATGTTTGCAGTGGATCTTCTAGAGCCATCGTTGCTGAGGTGAAAGGGCTAAGAAGTCTGACCCCCTGTCCCTCCATATTTCTGCGAGCCCCAGCATAGCTGTCCCCATAATTATAGTGTGTGATTTTTTTTTGGAAATAGTATTGGGGTGTTGTTTGCATTGACCGGTGTCATTTACTCCTCCAGTCAGTAGATTTTATTATAGTGTGGCTGGATCACTGCATGGGCCAAGACTGCAGTTGCTGTTCAGGTAGTGAATCGCATCCTTACCTTTGTACTCTACAGAAATATCAGGTTTTCATGCACAGTAAGGCTTTAATTTGGTTAGATTGTTTTGGATTTATAGTTAGTTCTATAACAATTTTTTTTTTGTGTTTGATCAATTAAGGCCGTTACTTAAAAGCTTTAATTCATACAAAAACTTTCAGAAACTTTGATTTCTCACCACAAAATGAGTTCAGAAACATATACGTATATGTTATTAACTTGATAAGTGATCGAGTACTCTCAATCACTTCACTTCTTTTTGCAACCATAGGCAACCATAGGCAAAATAAAGAGTAGGCAACTCATGCGCAAATCTGATTGGGTCAGAGCAAAAACTGGAGATGGAAAAGGACCATGGAAAAAAAAGAAGGAAAAATAGATAATCAATTATGGGATTTTTAAATAAGAAAAAAAACTTCCCTCTTATCATAAATGAATATGTATTCATAAAATAATGAATAATGTTTCATATTGTTATGTTTTGTCAATTGACTTCATATCTATTTATTTTTGCACATACAGAACCAGTCAAAGGCAGATGTTTCCAAACTTTTGACTGGTTCTGTACCTTACTCTATCCTTGTATTCAATATGTTCCTGAGCAGTTCTCAAACTGTTTTCAGTTTGGTTTGCAGTCTGTTGTTGTCCATGGCTGTGTCTTAAAGATGTAATACTTTCAGTGTTGTAGTATTCATATACTTTTGGTCACTGTCTGTAAACATCCACAGTGCGCCGCATCAGAAGATGTTTGTGGAGAATGGTCTACGATGAGTCACAACATGAAATACTTTATATTCCTCTTCATTAACATATTGATGAAAGATTTTACAGTTTATATTAACGCTGCATTGATTTACAATTGTTCTCTTCGTTTCAAATGGTAAACGCACACACAAACACACACTAGGGTACGTCTATTTGTGTGAAACTGGTGCTGGCACTAAAACCTATAATGAAACTTACTCAATCATTCAGAGCTGGATTTTCTCTATCAGCAGAGCAGAGACATGATGAATATCACCTTGTCCTCCACATTCCTCTCATATCAATCCATCTCATTTCATGCTAAAAAAAGAAAAGGTATGCAAGAGCCTTTTTTTGGGAAAAAATATTCTTTCTAGATGTCACACCGCTTCAACCAACCCAGACTGACAGTTTGGAGGAAATTTAAGAATCCATTCGGGCATGCCTTCTCTGTGTTGTATTTTTCCAAAATAAATTATGGCAGATGTGGCTTTTTTTCTCTTTGTGCTGCAAAACCTATTGAGATGATGACTGTGAAGCCTGTCTCTGAGCATTGCATCTTTGATCTGTGATTCCAGAGGTTGGAGGTTTGGTCAGAAGCAGTCAAATGTTAAATCATGTGAGGTAAGTTCAAATTAAATACCTCTTTAAATTTTTATGGTATCAATCGTGGAGCTGAACCTTACCCCCTTGCTGCCAGATGAATGTATTAAAAACAGGGGCTTACCATGCTCGTCCAGCAGTATGTTGTCAGGTTTGATGTCTCTGAAAAGGGAAAGACAGACAACAGCAAGATTAGTGATATTGTGTTACAGTTTTTCTCCATAGGTTTCGCTCTTTTTTTTAAACATAAATTATATTCTCAAAACAACATGGACAGATCTCCAAACCATTTGGCAATTGTTCACAACACAATTGTATTTCTCATGTATTTCATAAAATTGCAAATTTCTTCATACGTGTCTCAATTTCTTAGTACATCTTTGCAAATGATTAAGTACAGTTAGCCTACAGTTAGCACAATTTCCAAGTGAACAGATCTTTTTGATCTAAACTGATTGTTGATTCTCAGTCTAATAGTTTTTCTCTCCCATGCACAACAGTTTCTTTCAATTGTCAAAATTAGTCAAGATCATAATACTATGAATACCATCAATGAATTTCTTGGAACATTTGATAAATTGATTACAGTAATTGACAGTCAAGTGAAACTAGAACTTGACTGACAAAGGAGTTTCACTCATCTCAGATGACCAAACAAACACGATGTTTAGTTGCCCGACAGGTGCTGTCCATGATTGTGAATGAGTTTTTCTCTGTTTGGAGATGGAGAGTGTATCACACTCAAAATCAGTTGTCCCTGCTCGTTTTTGCATCGCAAGAGAGAATATATGCTGTGATGTGGATAAAAATCTGTGGTCAGACAAACAGCAGCCTGTGGATGGCCA
>JAOXYM010000016.1:16847136-16864460 GCA_028567055.1 Leptatherina wallacei | reverse complement strand
GCTTTACACGCCGTTGAATGGCTACTGTCTCAGTCTACCTGATCCTGTTATGTCTATGTTGTTGTCTGTTCTTGGATGGGTTGTTCTGGAAAAATTGAATTTCCCCTCGGGGATCAATAAAGTATAAAGTATATATCTATCTATAATATCAATAATAGTAACATAATTAAACTGAACTCCATTTTGCATCATGCTTTATCCTCAGAAGTTTTTGTATCCGTTCTGTCGCCCCCTTTATTGAAAGAGCTAGTGCTAGCTAGATTGTACCAGAGAGAGAGAGAGAGGTTGTGTCTTCAGGCAAAAATTCTGAAGCAAGGAAAAGAAAGGGGGACATCAGGAATTATTTCAGAAAGAGTCAATGTAAAAGTTTAAACAGCAAAGAAATTATTTCCTTTACTTCTACTGAGTCATTAAAATGGTGATAAAAATAGCCAGAAAGCTAAAAGTCTTGTTTCCTTAGATTGCATCAGTGTGTTACTTTATCAGGTGAATGAGTCAAAGCTGCTAAACTGTTCAGAGAAAGGAGGAAATACGTAGGCCGGTGAAGAAGAAGGTGAGAGGAAGATGAGATTTAGTATTTGACTAGGTCTACATAGTTCATTTAACTCTAATCAGTCCTAATGTGGAGAACTGTAGTGTTTACCTGACCTTCACATTATATTGTAGAGACTAAAAAATACATTTTTGTCTGGTACAGATTTTAACATCTTTTTTTCCAATTAAATTGAGAATAATAATTATGTAAAATTAGCATCCCCGCTAATATCATAAATGCTACACAATTTCAGGGAGTAAAAAGGATCACATAGATTTTTGTCAAAATTATTTTAACAGCAAAGATGATGATGCACGGTAACAGATGTCTTTAAATCATAATGTTCCAAAAAGTTTTAGTTAAAATAATCCGGTATTTAGTATTTAGTAAAAAACCTTGATATCAATCATTGAGTAGATTATAAACTTTTGCTTGTCTATATTTTCTATCCGCTCTACATGA
Source organism: Leptatherina wallacei (assembly GCA_028567055.1). Classification (NCBI taxonomy): domain Eukaryota; kingdom Metazoa; phylum Chordata; class Actinopteri; order Atheriniformes; family Atherinidae; genus Leptatherina; species Leptatherina wallacei. Next base: position 16,863,463 of record JAOXYM010000016.1, on the reverse strand, counting down.
CATGATATTGCAAATAAATATCTATCGTACATTTTTTTTAAAAACTAAAAAAAAACATCCATAGGGGCCTCTGTGGGTCATTAATTTTCTCCTATCATTGTCTAAATCAAATATACACCTTTGCGGCATGGCCCCCTTTTATCAACAACAATAATGTTAAGCCCCCCACCCCCACGATTCCACTACCATATGCACCCCGAAGAAACGTACTGAGAAATGTGCCACAGATTAGTCTTAAGTTTATTGACTGCTACTTCATTCACTATAGATAAAACCACTGGCAGAAGGAATCTCTATCCTCTGCTATAGTGTGAGGCATTTTAAACCAGGAAACTTTGCAAACTACTTCAGGTGAGTTGAGCTTTCAATGAGATGGATGCTGTTTTAGTAAAACAACTCTCCTATACGACAGATACGTTGTTTATTTTCTAAAGTAATCATCAGGCTTTTCTTTGTGTTCAGGATCAGAAATCCACTAGTGGCTTTAAATTGTCAGATGCTGATATTTAGAGACATACAACTCACTGTGGTCTCTCTTCACAACCCATCATTGACCATTACCTGGTCAAGCTAAGGACAAGATGACTCATCATATTTTCTTGTCTTTATTTTTCATAGTTGAAATCTCTGTTTTTGATTTATCCTCATTTGTCCATTGTCCACTTCACAAATTTGTTTAACCTTGCTGCGCCCCCCCTTTCATAACTCTGGACCCACCATAGGGTTCCCATCCCCAGTTTAGGAACCACTGAACAATAAATTTCCTGAGAAATGAAAATGTTTAACATTTTAATTTAATTAATTAGTTGTGAACATGTGGTCCTATGCAAAGTGGATTTAGGCAAAGCTTCTCTCACTAATATGGACATTTTGCATTTATATGGAACTAAATATTGATAATCTTATTCTGTCAAAATCAAAATTCATAATAACAGAATGACCATATCATCATATTGCATCTGACTGATTTCATTATCATCATCACACCCTTCATTATCCTCAAAACCCTTGAAGACCAATGGAAGGGGAAAGTGAGCATCCTGCAGACAGGTGCCTACACATAAACATATTCTGAATGCATTAAGTGCATTCACTTATCATGCCAAAGTCAGCGCATCCACATCTGAAGGTGGAAATTATTTATTCAATTTCCATAGAGATGAGCTGAGAGTTACTTTCAGCCGCTCTTCCTATTTGAAGCTAATGAATGCAGATTGAAACGATGTGGATTCCATCTAAACAAACAACCCCAACACCTGTGCATCAAGTGGCAAGTCTTTCCTCTCAAGGACTAAAAAAAAAAACAAAATTTAAACATTCACCCCCCCCCCCCCCAAATCGACCGCATGAATAAGCAAATTATTAATCCGTCCTATTTATTTCTCCTCCCTTCCTTCCTGCGGAGGTTTAAGAGCACAGACGGGAGCAAGCGGCCTGCTTAACGTTAAGCGGTGTAATTTGTATCCGTGGGTGTTGATAAATTAGTGCTCCCTGTTACGGTGATGTTTCCTATTAGTCATGATCTGAGAATGCCTCCATTCCTATGATTACGTCTTTGCTCAGTCACCAGAGCAGAGAAATAGGTCCAAATGCTGATCCACAGAGAAGCTTTTTTATTGTCATTTTGATGGAACAGACAAACTCTCATAAGATCAAGTGTATGGATCTTATCTTACTCAAGTGCAAACCAATAAAATTTGTAAAGGTTTAAACATCATTGTTTGTTTGTTTGTTTGATTGAAGTGTTTATTTTCGAATAGGGAAGAAAAAAAACATAAAAGAAAGAAAAAAGGGGAAAAAACATAACATTTAACATAGTACATACAAATACATATTCAAAAAAGGAGTGAGAAGAAGCATATTTTGTCATTGCAGATGACAGTGTTTTTTTTTTGGTTGCTCACCTTTCAGTGATAAACGTACTGTAGTTGGGGTTTCTGCCACTTTTTTATTTTTTTTATTTTAAGGTTAATGAGGAAGGAAAAAGTCTTCAGAGTTTTAGACTCCATTAACTCATGTAGATTGTGGAACAAGTTACCTTACACTTGCTTTGCTCCGATTTTGGGGTCATTAGTAAGCATGTGGATAACTTGAAGACAAACTGTTTTGGAGATCCATGTCACATGAATCAGGTGACTAAGTGTGCAGAAACATCTAAAGCCTGCAGGGGAAGCAGCCCGTGATGATTGGATTTGGAAAACTCTGATATAGAATAAATTAACTTCTAGACTTGCCTGTGACGGTCATCCCCAGGATCCGTATTTTTCATACTTATAAAATGCTCATTGTTGGATGGTTTTTATGATGTCCCTCATGAAAATCACAAGCAGGAAGAGTCAGTCTGTACATTACGATTGGGAAAAAATTATTGAATTTCAGATTAGTAAAGAAACAGGAATGTATGATTCTGTCATATTATCTATATGAGTTGATGAGGTAGTATTGATGGAGTGTCAAAGGAGGAACTTGGATAAGCCGAAGTGTAGCACCCAGATGGTCTATAGCACAAAATGTTTAAGTGACTAAAATTGAACCATCACCCTCTGCATTCATAGCACTCCGGCTTCTGTTAAGTTGAACTAAATTGTTTTGGAAATAAACAAACATGAGAAAAACTTGACATATTTTCAGCGATGGAAAGATGAAAAGCACCCGGCAGCTTCCAACCAGAGGACCATCAAGCCAGAAATGTCAAAGCTTCATCCCAACGGCAATGTGCAAACTCTACTCCAACACTCATTGCAGAGGATGTGCATTTGTATCAAGTCTTAGAACAAGGGCTTCTGCACTATTTTGCTTTTCTTTTTTTAAACAGAAATTCAATTTCTGAGGCATAATTTTATCACAGATGACCAGCAGAAAGCTTTCATATGATACAAAGAAATAATGAATGACTTAGGATAAGAATGTATGGAAGAAAAGATGTACCAAGATGCACTGACAACTGCATAGCAGCTAGCAAAATTGTACCCAAACAGAATTGTGCTGTACCCAGAGATTCCCACCACTAATGTACAATACTGCTGCTCAAGTTTTAATCAACACTATAGATTGATTTCACCGTAGAGGAAAGGAAATATAATTAAGCAACAGCTTCAAAAAACACTCTAGAATAGCATTTAATGTGAATTCCCACCAAGTGGAATGAAACTAAAACTTACAGCGCATCAGTATCCACAGTTAGATCAGAGAAAAGCAAAGCACAGTCTAACCATCCATGTTTAAAGTATCTGTACTTATAGTGCAGCACTTTAAAAGTCACTGAAAGGCAAAAACAATCCGCTCAGATTTTAATTTCAACAACATGTAAAAAAATGGCTTTATTTAGATTTTTTTTCTTACTTATTTGCTGTTTTTAGATTATCACAGTGGACACAGTAAAGGTGGGGACAGAGAGCAAGGTGTCATGCAAATGTACAGGGACAAAGACCCAAACCTGGGGCTCAGCTGTGATGGCATCTGAAGCTATTTAAGCTATTTATTTTTTTCAATATGTAGCTATTCTGGTGTTCATTTTCAATACTTTAAGCGTTTTTTTCCTTTAGTTCTGTAGTTTTTATGATTTATTAGTACAATTTACATTGTACTTAATAATAATAATACATTTTTTAGAGTGCTTTTCAATAAAACAAAAAAAAGTTGCTTTACATGATAAAACAACAGTTAAAAGAAAACAACCAAAATTTTGCTTACTCGATGCATTTTGTCAGTTCAAGCTTTCTGAATCACTTTAACAACTTAAAATAATAACATATGGCAATAACCATGCTTTTCTTGGCACGGTGAGACAGTGACTTTGCCACAGCAGCAGATATTTTTGTCCTAAAAGCACTTAATGTACATTTTACTAATTACACAGGGCATTGGCACATGAGTATCTACAGAACATTTTGCAATGGCCTTATGTTTGAGATGAGGATAAACTAATCTGTCAAGTCTAACCTTTGTTTCAGGGTATCTTAACCCCATCTGCACAGCGATGGAAAAGCTATATTAGAAAAGTCTATGGAACAAGAAAAGCAAAACACGAGGGCCACCTTATGCCCAGTGAAACAGAATAAGGAGAAAGCGTCTCACCTGTGTATGATGTGCTTACTGCGGAGGTATCCTAGAGCCAGGGCTAATTCGGAGATGTAGAGTTTCACTGTGCTCTCTGAAAAGTGGACATTCTGCTGGAGGTGGTAGCGCAGGTCTCCACCCAGGAGCAAGTCCACCACCATAAACATGTCTTCCTCATCTTGGAAGGAGTACCTACATTGGAAGAAGAACATGGGGTGAAGAATGACAGGGATAGGAGGTATTCAGTTATAACGGGGGGGCCGAAATCATGTGGAAACATGAGGAGGTGATGGAAAGGCAGGGACATTATGCAAAATAAGTATAAGATGGGGAAAAAATAAAGATGTGGCAGTTGTAACAGGAAAGATGTAGAGAGAAAAATACAGATTAGATTCACATATTACTACAAATGGTAAAAAGACAACATAAATACTTTTTTGAATTGGGGAACCAATGCTTTAACGTAGCACATGATTGTCTTTTAGTCTCAGGATTTCTGCAACACAGAAGTTAGAGAACCTTTATCCATCAGCTATAAAAGAAGATGCAAATACTAATTGAAATTATGTCAGCCCAGAGCTCCTCAGACAAACCAGCAGTAGTCTAGTGTATAAGACTACTAGGACTAGGAAAAAAAGGGTTTACGAAATCAAACAGTTCAACAAAATTACCAATCAGTGTTTCAACATTCTGATCTCCAAGAACACATCATCAGAGGGTTTCCAGAGTCACTGAGTGTCCATGCTGCTTCACTCTGCATGGCTGAATGCCAAGCCGAGGAAAAACACTTGTCATACTCAATGCAGGGGAAGCACCTGTGGTACACACGGCTGAGTCATGCCTGAGGTAATCATCATTACTATATCTTCAAGGCTAACAAGGGAAGAGAAACCTTATATATTTTACAAAAAGGTGGCAATGTTAGTATGGATAGAGGTGACACACTTGAAATAAACATTTTCTTCCATATCCCAATGACACTTAAAGGTTCCCTCTCCTTTAGTCCTAATGCTTTAGTTTCTCATTTTACATTTTCTTTGTTAAATTGTTGCAAAAATAACCATTACTTTCTGTAACATACCTGTGACTCTTCAACAAAACTATTTTGAGTTTGACAGATTTAAGACTTATTTTTTCCCGATTTTCTGTATTTCCACCCAAATGTTTTTATATTTGAATACAAAAGGATGGATACACAAGTTATGTCTCTGTAGTGTGGTTTTCCCATTCAGTATGGTGACTGACCTTGAATAGCATGATGTAATTAGATTTTCAGGAGATTTGAATGAGAAATGTTTTCCTATGTTACCTCTATATGTTTCTTTTAGAATGTTGTATTATGTTGTTATATTTGCTTTTATACACTGTTATTTAACTATAAGAGAAGATCTGTCTTATCTGTTTGAACATCATCAATTCATCCATCAATTATACACTGATAGAAAACACGCCTGTATCAGCAAACCATCCACTACGCTGCCATTTAAGCTGTTGCACAAATCATTGATTTTACATGCCAAGCCTCCCACCTGGGATGTACTTTTTCCCCCTCTCATTTTAAATGTCTTGATTTGTTTCTCTTTCCCAACAAACTAATTAATGCAAAATAATGTTCAAAATAGTGCAGGAGCCAACTTTTCCTCACATGCTTCAACCATTGCTCTGCATACTGTCAAGAACAGAATGTCTTACATCTCCAAGTTCATATCTTCTATAAACTTTAAGAACCATATAGCAGTTTCTCTCTATACCACATGGAGTCCAGAGTGGTGTTTTGCTAGCCAAAAGAACATCTTGGCTCCAACTCAATGCTCAGTGACCAAGGATTAAGTTTTTTGCTACGTTGGTAAACTCTCTGCCTCTGGGACCGTTGCAGATAAACTGAAGGTGGTGCTTTTCTACCGTGGATTGATGGGGATTGATTGAGCTGACTCCAAACTGTCTGCTAAGTCTCAGATAATGCTGAGACCATGTAACATCTGATTGCCAGTGGCCTCAGGATGTGGAAAGACTATCTGTGGCGTGCCCATCCTGAAGATGCTCACACATTTGACAAAGAGCTTTACAAACTAAGAAACAACTTGCAGTAGGGTTTGGTTTCTGTCTCACTTGTAAATGTCAGATGAAACTCACGTGCACCATGAAATATTAAAAAGATTAAATACGGGGAAAAAAACATCACAGCATCTAGAAATTGAAGTTAGAATGAGGTGAAGTCAGCCCAAGTGTCTTAAAACAGTACAGCAGAAAGGATGAGACTAGATGAGAAAGATAAGTAGTCAGATACGTAGCAGTTACTTAGCAACGCCTGCGGACACCAGAGTGCGATGTTTTAGTAAAAAAATGGGTGGCAAATTGTGTGTCTAAATTCTTACTTGTGTTCCTCTTTGCTCATGATGTGGGGGCATAAAATTGATCATAGTGACTCCACTGGCACTCATCTTCCCACTGCAAGCAGGCATGTATGTGTTATTAAGAGTCTACATGTAATGTTTATTACAAAGTCTTTTCATGGTCATAAAAAACCTGGAAAAATCATAAAATGTTAAACTTTATTTTCAAAGTGCGGAAAAGTTAAGGAGTAATTCTGAAATATTTGAAAAAGTAATGAGTTTTCTCAAGATTATTTTCCAAATATCTGTAGCATTGGCACAATGTAAATTGCTTTAGTGAAGACCTGTGTTGTTAGTATTTTAGCTTTTAGTTTCTCTTGTACATTTTTTAAATTTAAAAAGACAAGCACTCATGTTGAGTGTCCAAACCACTAAAGCCATTTTCTAAATGACCAAGGGCCATTTAATCTTACAGATCTCTAGATTTTCCCAGCTAAGCACCTTGCTGTCAGACAGGTTTACTTGTGGTTCTGAGAGTTTCTAAAGCAGAGTGGGAGGCAGAACATCCAGTTATCAGGCCCCCCTCTTATGGAACCAGCTCCCAGTTTTGGGTTGAGGATAACAACGCCTTCTCTATCTTTAAGATTAGGCCTAAAACTTTTTAAAATAAAGCTTACAGTTAGGGCCGGCTTGGGCGACCCTTAGCAATCCTTTTAGTTATGCAGCCTTGTATTTTAGACTGCAGAGGGCCATTTCATGATGCACTGGGAACCTCTCTGCACTTTTTGCTCTTTACTCTTTTTTTCTCCTTGTATAGATATATGGCTTTACTGTTGCCATTAACTTGTGCTTCTCTTTTTATTTCTCAGCAGGTATCCCTGGTGCAGAGTTATGGTGATGTTGACCCGTCTTCCCTGTCCTCTCCTCCCTCAACTAGTCAAGGCAAATGACCGCCCTTACCTAGTTTTCTACTGGAAGTTATTTTTTTTCCCTTTCTCATTAAAAGGGAGTTTTTCCTCTACACTGTTGCTCACCCCCACAAATACTAAGGACGGGGGATCTAATTGAACAGGGGATTTGATGGTTTCCTGGCAATGCAATTATATTTTTATTTAATCATATTATACTGTATGAACACAGTCATTATACATTGGACAAATACATATTATATAATGTAATTGTTTGAATTAGTTTCTAGAGGGACTTTAATAAACTGGGTGGATTTTAACTTTATCTTTTAAAGTACCTGGAGAGAACTTAGTGAATTGTGGCTGAATTAAATCTATTCGATACATATACGTTTTTCTGTCTTTGTTTTTCAATTGATTTGTTATTTTCATACAGATGTTTGCCAGTAGTTGTTTGTATGAATATCAGCATGATGTATATACGAACATTAACTGCTTTCTATATTAAGAAACAGTGAAGAAAGCCCAACACTAAGGAACAATAAGATATGTCATGTTCATGTTCTTCAGAGTTGTGTGTAAGTTTAGAAATGTTGCCTGTAGTAATATGTAGCACCCTAAATATAGTAATGCTCTGGGTGTGTGTGTCCGCAACTAACATTTGCTTAGTGCCTAAACTATCTGTCCAACTTATATGTGAGATTTAATAAACTGAAAGGCAACAACATGACAACAGTTTTCTATTGTTGTTTCAGATTTACTGGTAAAGGTTGAATTCATTCTCTTTCTATTCATTAAATTTAAAGATTATAGTAAAGATAAGCTGATTAAATTAGAATGATATGTCTGGGAAATGTATATTTGAAAAGGGTTGAACTGCTGTTAAATACTCAATTTTGAGAAAGTGAAGCTTATGAACATCGAAATCTATTTACAGCTGCAGAGGACTTAAAATGTAAATGTTTTTTTATCTGTTCGGTGTAATAGCAGATATGATCTCTCAATACACTGTAGATTTGGAAAAGACATAAAAAATGTAACACACCAGGAAATTAACATGATATGTTAATTTGTGTTAACTTCTTTTCTACTGTAATTATATATTGTACTTTTATATTGTACTCTTATACTTTTCAAACCAAAAATGAAAGTTTGACCCTCATAAATTATTTGAAATTAAAAACAACTTAAAAGGAATATGCCCCCTCCCGAGAAAAAAGATAAAAAGGGGGACCTATGTTGGAGTACAAAGATGTGAAGTTTTTCTCTGTTGCCATTTCAGCAGAAGTAACGGGGGATAAAGCTGCAGCAACCGAGTGGACCAGTGTTTGCATAGAGATGAAGGAAGAAGCGAACATCAAACCTGAATCATATTAGCATCACACTCTTGAATATCAAAGTACTGCCTGACTTTCACAGAGAATTTGTAGTTTTTTGAGGCTGACACAACTCTGACTGGGTTTATAAATGAAAACATTGATCCAAATGATCCAGAATACAGATGGGAAGTTTTTTGTTTCAGTGTAAAATTCTTGCATGGAGAAAATAGGCCATAATTAATTAAATCATGATCACAGAAAATGGCATTTTTTGAGTGCAATACTGTGAGAGTCAGTGTTAAGTAACGGGAAAATAAAAGAGGGGGAGAAGAAAGAAAAACAAGCCTTTTTGTTATTTACAGCATGAGCTAGACAACAGTTTGTTTGCTGGACAGGAACCATTTTACTCTCTCGATTAATCTTTTGATTAACTATCTTTCCCTGTCATCCTCCCGCTCTCCCTCACTTTCTTTTGGCCGGTTTTCAGCCCTCTCTGGATCCCTCCTTCAATCTACATCAGTATTCTGCACACACTCCAACACAAACACATACACATGTGTATGTGTGTGTATAAACTCCTCTAACCCAGCAGAGTTAGTTAAGATTGTAAAAGATCCAAGAGTTTTCTGTCACAAGTGTTTAGGAGACACAAATTGGACTTTAATTGCTCTTTTTCTTGGCTGAGACATGTTGGTCTGTGTCAGGAAAACAATGCGTTATTTATTTAATTGTAAAAGTATCAAATATAAACAGAAAGACATTTTATTTTCATGTTGTGCTACTCTGTGATCTTTTCCGATTTAATCTATCATTTCTAATCTTAAAATGTAAATCACACTACACGATTATGTATTTATTATTACAGTAACTGTTCAATAACAAAACTATTAATCTAATGGCTTTTTAGATAAAAAAAAAAAGAATCTGTGACTGAAAACGTTTCAAATGTTTCTAATCAAATTAAAGTCTTTGAACAGTGTAAACCACTTTTACATTTATACACACCACAACCATATCTGTAAAGCATGGTATCCTTAAAGCATCTACACATCCATAATCTCTACCATTGATTCATATATCTGTCTGGTGCTAGACTGTAGTCCTTTCAGTGGAATTCTGCCCCTGACACTGGTTTAAACTGGAAGACTTGTCTTAGCTTAGCTGAAAAAACTGACTGAAAGCTGACACTCACTGAGCAGAAGAAATCTCTGAATGCAGGTTTGTGTTGCCGCTACAAACATCAAGCTAAAGTCTCTATGTATAAGTGACCACCTAATGTCTGGATTCTTGGAAGATTTTCAAGATCATCATCACAAGATAACACAAATGTTTGGACAAATAAGCATTCCATGCTGATAGCTATGAGGTAGTTTTAGGTGAGGGGGTGATCAACAATGGTAGCTCCTATTCACTGATCCTATGGTTGAATGTGGCTCATGTGATCATGGTTTATTTGTGACTTTGATAGAGCAATGTTTCATCAAATAACCTGCTAAGAATTTATTTGCCACCCCACCCCCCCCTTTCCAAAGGATTTAACAGACGAAATGCTGATTCTTTTTAAAAATCTAAAAATGTTTATCTGGCTCCCTTTCGCATGATTGAACAGCTGTTTGTGAGTTGTGTGCATGAAATGGGGCGCAACTTAGCTGAGCTCACTGGAAACCAGAACTTGTTTCGCAAATGCTTTCTTGATTAGAAAAAAATGTTTTACACGTTCAAAAAAGTGATGAAGGTAACTTCAGGGTTCCTTGTGAATGATTTTACAAACAGACTTAGAGAAAAATGGCTTGTGAACTTTTCATTGTGATCAAAAGAAGCTGAGTTAAATCATGCCAGAGTTTACATTAAAGTTGATTTAAGGGTTAAGGTCAGCCTAGAACAACATGTAAGATGAGTGCATTTTATTATGAGCTATTGTTTTTGCCCAGAACAGCAATCTTTATGATAAAGACCACGCAAAATGGGCTCTAACAAAAACTATAAGCCATGACAGAGTGAAATAGCAGTTTGTTTACACCATACATACACAGCAATATCACTAATAAAGCACCAAAATCTCTTACAAGAGCAGGAATGATGCATGATTTATCACAAAAAGGTCTTAATGCCAACTGCTTTAATACATCCACTCACAAAAAAGTTGTAGACTTCTACAAGCTTTTCACTTTCATGTAAAAACCTGTCTGAACTGATGGGTATTTCTCAAATTCATAGCTTCAATCTTTCTGGGATAAAATGTTAGGATATATGCCAGCACATAGCTCAACTTTTTTAAGATATCTAATACTTAACCTTGCATGTGAAAATACTCAGACAATGTCTTGCATCTTTCTTGCACATTAGTGATATTGGTTTGTTTGACCACCACTTCATTTATCAGAAGTATGTGACCTTACAAAAGTCATGTGATTGAAACCGAGAAAAAAATGTTTTTACTTAAAGACAGGTCATATGCTTCAGTTTTAGAGCTTAAAATACACGGTATGTAGCTTTTTAATTGATCATCTCAATAAAAATCCCATGTCATGAAGCATCAGTTTTTTAAAGAATATTCACAGACATAAAAAAAGACATAGGTTGCCTGTAAAGGCAAAGTATTAGTACTTACAGCTACAGGATGAACTAACACGTAGTTTTCATCTTAGTTGAGGAGGTTTGAGTGTTATTAAGGAGGGGTGCCAAGGCTATCGAGTCAATCAATATCACACTTGAGTCCTCAGCAAAACCAGTTAAATCAGGTAGAAAACCAACTCTCATGCATGGCTGCAGTTCTCATGTTTTCTGTCCCAGTAGCCTGTCCATTAAAAAGTGGTGAAGCCTGAAAGGACTTAGCCATCATTGTCGTGGAGAAGCTGTTCTGTCCTCTGAGCAAACAGGACTGACTGTCTCACATGGCTGCTCAGGAACAAAACCACCACAAAGACGCGCTTTAAACTCAGATTACTATGAAGTGCAGAGACACGTGTACAGAGATGTGCTCAGTGACCTGTTGCATGGTGCAACTACAGTTTTTCTTGAGGTATTTTCTACAGGCACACAAATCAAACTTACTTGCACAGTAGCATTTACATAAATAAAAACTCCCTAGCACCCACCAATAAATATTCTGTCGATGGGTGCATAATGTCCTTATGTTATTATAGTTTACTTCTTGTGCTGGTCATACACTGTATTAAACATCCATGTGGAACAGACTGATGTGGTGTTAAGTGACCTTTTTATTTTATGCTCAGCAGTATTTGCTCGACATGATACTTGGAGGGTGGTTGAATATGGATGAAGTCTTGGGTGACCTGCTGCTGTTACACTGAATTAAAAATGGCAGTCATTTAGTTGTTTCCAACAGATTTAATGTCATGATCTCTGTCTGTGCTCTTTCTTCTTGCTTTGGCTTTTTATGCTATGCATCTTGGGGTTTTTTTGGTGGTTTTTTTCATCTTGTGTTTTTTCCGAGCTCTTATTCCACATTGTGCAATCCTATTCTGCTTCTGGTTTTGTCTCTACGCCTGTCCTCTTAGTGACTTGCTCCACATCTGTGCTCCATCCAGCAACTGCCCCCTCTGTGTTTTCTGGTATTTACTAAATCCTAGTCTATCCTGAATTTTGTAATTTTTTTTATCACTGACGATCTTGTTTGTAATGCCTTCAGGAATTTGATTAGCGTTGTTTTAGCACTTTGTTGGATTTCATGCAGCTGCAGTGCCTTTGGTTTTATTTGTTAGTTTATTAAAAGTTTTCTCTTCCACACCTGCTTGCCTCTTGTGTGTCTGCATTTTGGTCCTCTGAGTACTCTCACTGATGCAACTATTGTTAATGTCATAAAAAAAAGGAAAAACCTTGATAGAATTAATAACAGCTTCATTTAATAAGTTATCTAATTTAAATAAAAAAACTTCTCGACTGCAAACTACAACAGAGAAATACTGAGCAAATACTTCATCGGTTTAAGTCATGGCCACTTCAGTAAACCTTTAAAGTAGGCAGGATTTGTTTTTAATCAATTTATTTGTTTGTATTATGATAAAAAACAGAGAACTTTACGTCCAGTACTCAATTTTGCTTTAAGCATACATTTTACAAGTGCTAATCTTTGGTTCAAAACTGTTCAACATGTTGCAAAGACAACAGAAAACACTTTCATTTGAAGGCTATTCAGTCGTACCAAAACAGGCTTTAAATGAATATGTGAGAGTTCAGTTGTTTCCACTGTTTCAGTGATAATGGCTGTGTGGTTGATTCAGTAGATAATCTAACACCACCATGGTTATTTGCACAACGGCTGATTTCAAGCGCTACTAGGTCATTTTTACAGGCTGGCTAGCTTAACAGTTTTTATTGGCTTCCTTTGCTCCCTAAAGTCACCTTTAGCACCTTTTGTAATTCTAATTAACTAAGTATTTTGCAGCATGACTCAGCTGAAAAAAATAACCTCTTAGCTGCAGTAATTAGCTTACACCAAGAGCTTGGGCAGACTGACCCATCATAGCTCATGTGTTCCAGTGAGCAGATCCCAAGCGTCTGTGAAACCAGGCTGGCCGGTAACAATGGAAGCAAGTACATCCACAAGCAGAAGCCTCCATTAAGTATAATGAATGCAATTTTTAATAAAAGGTGAGGGGGTAAAAAAGGGACACTATTGCAGTGTATTAGAGTGAGAGGGAGCGTTCAGTTTTTATGCTCCTCACATGTGGAACAAACTCCCAGAGACCTGCAGGTCTGCTGAAACTCTCAGCAGTTTTACATCATTGTTAAAAACATTCATGTTTTCATCCTTTTATAAGTGATATTTTCTCTGAGGGTTTCTTTCTTTCTTTATTCATTTTTGTCTGTTTATTTTGTGATTATACTTTTGTTTTAAATTCTTCTTAATGCTTTCTGCACCCCGCTATAATGTTTCTAATGTTTATATGTAAAGCACCTTGAATTGTCCTGTACATGAAATGTACTATACAAATAAACTTGCCTTGCCTTGCCTAGAGTAAATGGTCAGTATAACTTACTTTTCTCTCCCTCATTATATACAGAATAAAGTTTTTTAAATCATAGTAATTTACATTTCCAATATGTGTTTTTAACGTAGTACCACATAACTTTCCACCTTTAAAACGCTCTGTTTCTGACTCAATTTGCAGTACAGTGACATCTATTATGTAGATGCCTGGAGAAACCATTGCCCAGCAGCATCCCAAAGCTATGTAACCGCACTTCACAACTTTTTTTTCTTTTCAACATCAAACTAACTTTTATTTGTTGAAGAGAGTTTAGAGAAGAGACAGCATGGAAGAAAGATGCTGAATTAGCTCGATGAGAAAATCTACCAACATTAACAGGTTGGGCTTTAAAATACTGAAATAAATTCAATTAGTTTTTTTAAACAGAAATCTTTGTATGGATTTGCATGGTAAATTATATAAATAAGACAGCAGAACAACAGTAATAAGTATGAAATGTAAAATAATCAGCCAACTGTGACTTTATGATGTCAAAATTGTATTTTTAGCTGTGTTGAGCTTAACAATACCTGAAACAATATAATGATTATCAGTTGGCAGCTGTTGCTCGATGTTTCCAACAGCATTTTAAGTAGAGTATAGAGTAGAGAGTAACAGTTAGGCATCAGATTAGTTCCTTTACATTGTCTTGAAATGGTGCAGACTTTTCATTAGCTTTCCTGGCATTAAGCCTGATCTCTGTGTGGTGTGCTGGTTCTCTTCCATCTTTTCTCATAGCCTCCCTGGTTCTATAGTTGCCCACGTCTGTCCATATTTCTCTCAGTCTGTCTCTCCCCTGCCTCACATGCATTTCAGTGTGACCTCATGGAGGCCTCCAAGCACTCAGTCTCAAGGGAGAGCATCCTGCATGGAGCTTTTAGAGGCAGAGTTACCCCGGGCCACTTTAGTAATGGACATCTCAAGAAACCAAAGGGGCTCACAAAGCTAATGGTAACATGCCATTACAAAAAAGTCTCTTTTCTCTTGTCAGATGTAACAGTTTGATTTGTAAGGTTACATAGAAGGAGGAAATAATACAAGAGCTGGATTATAAAATATAAAGTGTTCTCAATTATAACTTGTAGTGCTGTTAAAAGACTGTTAAGTAAATTAACTAAACCTCCAGCGACTGTCAAGTCCTTAAGTGAATCTCAGCAATGCTTGCTTAATCACGAATTGGTCAACACAGAGCAAGGCAATTATAGTGATTATACATGCACACACACAAACACACATTCTGACCACAGCACCTTACTGAAATGGACTCAGCCAGCCAACCACTCAGACTCTGACATGTTGGATCGATGCCGACTGGCCTCCAACCTTCCTCCTGTTCCTTCTACCAACACCTCCTTTTGACTGACAGCTCCCATCAGTCCAATGTTCCCTGAGTACACACAAATAGGTGCACTTCCATGCTAATATACGGTCACATATAACAAATGAGAAAAGCACGCTGCAAATTCCTGCTCAGTAATTTAGTAGGCGAGAATATTTTAAATCAGCTATCCGTTTCTTTTAAATCACAAAACACTTTATTTTTACTTCCACCAGGGTCACATTTTGGAAGAAACAGCACTTAATGATGATACTTCTCCCTTTTTGCCATCCTGGTTTCTGTGATCTTCTATTTCACCAGGTCACCTTGACATCAAGCCAAATCCTTGACATGCTGACATCCTGTTTTTGAGCTTTTGGCAAAGTCTGCAGTGTTAAAATTAAAATTAGGTCTTATTATTTCCAGCAGTACTTGTGAAACTGGAGTCTGCAGTTAAGCTCATCCTTGCTCACTCTTTTCAGTCAAAATGTTGTGACTTAACAATACACAGATCTTCTTCATGAGTCTTCTTATATTAGCAGTTTAACATAAGTACATCTGACAGTTTTTTTGTTTCTTTTTGATGGAAAAGCATTGCTTTTATGGGCATCATCATTTGACATTCTGAGAGCCAAAAGTAAACGAAAAGGGAATGACACTGAATGATGTCTTGTTTTGCATAGACATGTAATGCATTAGTGAGATTACATAAGGGATGAAGAACAGAAGGATTCCCTGAAGCAAGTAAAGCTTTCACTGCACAGTTTCAGACTTTCTTAATGTACTTCTTTTCTTTCCCTGTTGCAGTTATGCAATTATGTTTGTTACAACAGGATGTTACATCATAGCAATTTTTGTCCAGAAACATGGGAGATTATTTATTTCTTTAGTATGCATGTGTGGCACTTAAGCTGCACTCAAGGATTGTATGGCCCGGTACATGCTCTACTTATCACAACTTAATGAGAGGTTGTTTTTTTGTTTTGTTTTTTTGTTTGCACGCACAGTCACAAAGTCACAAAGAGCAGAGGATTGACAAATAGAGTAATGATTTGCTTCTTGAGCAGAACTTCTTTATTATAAGTGTTATGAAAGCTTCCCAACAAGTAATTAGGAAGTTATTGGGCTTGATAGCTTAAGTAGAAGAAGAAGCTGGTGGGTGAGTCAGTCTTATATACATGTTCAAAAAAGATTGCAAGTTAAATGATTTACAGGAATATAGTTCCATCAAAGCCATTTTAAAGAGGCACTAATGAACTTTTACAGATTTTCTCATCTTGCATCCTACCTGTACTCTGAACTCTCTCCAGTCAGTAAAAAACTTTCTTTCTTTCTTTCTTTCTTTCTTTCTTTCTTTCTTTCTTTCTTTCTTTCTTTCTTTCTTTCTTTCTTTCTT